>JARHVA010008610.1:2500-105000 GCA_037957365.1 Torreya grandis | reverse complement strand
ACAATAAACACTATGAGACACTTTCAAAACCAAATAATATCAATCTCACATAAATATTTTAGAACAAGGCATTAATCAATTATCAAATTAGCAATGGAGGGTAAATTTTCACATTCAAGCTAGATAATAAACTATAAATTACACTTATAATTACCTGTAAGAACTATTAATCACTTAATGAAGGTGATAAAAACTTAGAGATAATCAAGGAACATACATTGACTTAACCATAGTATATGAATTCATAGAACACACTTCAATCTAGCTTTAAAATGATGAAATTTAGTCTTTATTGCATAAAAAAGGTGTTACATTACAAATTTCAACAAGTCTAGTCATAAAAAGGGGATCCATTTCAAGGTTTAGAAGCTTGTATTTAGAGAGAGAGAGAGAGAGAGAGAGAGAGAGAGAGAGAGAGAGAGAGAGAGAGAGAGAGAGAGAGAGAGAGAGAGAGAGAGAGAGAGAGAGAGAGAGAGAGAGAGAGAGAGAGAGAGAGAGAGAGTTTTGCATTGAAATAAGGTCAACCACTTTTGATGGATTGACATAAGATCAAGTATCCTAATGCAGGGTCTTATCATGAAGGTAGAATTTCAATGTTTTTGCATAAGAATTTAATGCTCCATGATCCTTCTTCAATCTCTAGGTCTTCATCTTGGGACTTTGTGACATATTAACTTGATCTACTAATGAGGAACAATTCTTCATGCCTCAAAACTGATGGAGCCATGTCATTTTATAGATTGAAAACCAATCACATTCATTATTTTTCTTATAGCTTTCATGTCAATAAGATAGAACTCACTAGATATTTAATCTCACTTTGACACTCAATCACCCCCATTTTGTCTATGTCACATCCTAGAATACTTATTTTACATTTATAGAGCTTCAATGGCCTCTTTTGATCCTAAAATATACATTTTGGTTTAAATCTTGGGTCATCTTGGACCTTTTTAAATTTAAATAGTTACTCATTGAGGCTTGAAATTGACATTCATGCAACCACCATTACCCTAGTAGAACACAAATTCCCTAGGCTATTTTTTTTAGACATTTTGTTGGACATTTTTTCATGGACCATGTGTCTTAACCACTTTATCTAAAGGAATTGTTTGTGGCTCTTTTGTATCGAACAAAATGTTTAGCGAAATTATCGTAGGATAATTTCCTAAAAGAATTTAATCTATTTTATCTTTGCCTTGGACAATTTTTTATAGAAAAAAATCTTGATAGAATTCATGCCTTTAGGTAACTTGTCCCAAAAAAAATTCCCAAAAGAATTATAGTTGGACTTTTGCGTTCAATATTTTTGTTTGGGCTACTTTCCTGAAATATACCCCTTGAAACTTTTACTTTGGACTTTTTGGTGAAGAAATACCCTTCATAAAAATGGTTTGGGACATTTTGATTTAGAAATAACTTATCAGGAAAATGTATAGGACATTTTGCTTGAAAATACCCTTTATAAAAATGGTTTGGTACACTTTGTTTAAAAAATGACCTTTTGAGAAAATGTATAAGACACTTTTCTTGGAAATGTACCCTTGAAAAAAATGTATAGGATAATTTGCTTCAAAAATTACCTTTCTAGAAAATGTATATGACACTTTTCTTGAAAAAACCCCTTAAAAAAATGTATAGGATACTTTTCTTGAAAAAAATACCATTTGAAGAAATGTATAGGACACTTTGCTTGAAAATACTCTTTGATATTTCTTTATCAAATAAAAAGTCTAAGAGAATTCAAGTCTTTGGGAATTTTGTTTTAGACAAATTTTCTAAAATTTTTCCTAACACTTAGCCAAAAAACATGAAACCATTTCCCCAAAAGAATGAACACTTAGTCAAATAAGAGGTTTGAGATAATTTAACTTTATCCCAAATAAAATCTAAAATAATTCCCAAGTAGAGACTTATCCCAAAAAAGGTTTTGTACTTAGCTTATTTAAAAGCTTGTATGCCCTTCTTGAACATGTACCTAGAACTACTATTTGATGCTTGATGGCCTAAATTAACAATGAAAAATTGAAGATTTTGTAGATTTCTTTTATGACCTTGAACTACTTTAACCATCATGAGAATATGCTCAAGAACCTTCTCTATGCTCTAATATTTAGGACACTATACTACATTCAAGGAAGTTTTCTATGTAGGCCAAAAATTAGCTAACATATTTGGTGACTCAGCTAGGTTGCATGCCTACTATGCTTGAGAACTCATATTATTTCTATGATACAATGAACACCTAGATATAAAACATTTGTTCCATGATTTTGACAAAACTCTTGACTGAAAATACAAAAGAAGTCCAAAAAATAGGAAAAGGAACAAACTAAAAGGGAAGCTATCCTAATAAAACGAAGAAAATTAAACTACTGAACAACCATGAAAACCAAAGCACTTATTTGGGACAAAAATAAAGGAAACTAATGTGTTATAAAAACACTTAGAGAAAAAATCAAAAAAACTATGTATAGGGGACTTAGCTTTCTCAACAGCAATGCTTTAGATGTATCCCATTGATTGGGATAGGAATCTCTTCACCATTCATCCTTGTGAGTTAAAAAACATTTTGGGTTTTATAACTAGAGACTATGTTCGGACTACTCTAGAAAGAGTCAAATTTTGTGTGCCTTCCTAGCTTAAATCTATCTTCATCCCACTTGAGGACCAAATCTCCTTATTGAAAACTTCTTGAATAATTTCCATTATAAAAATAAATCTTTATCATTTCTTGATGGGCCTCTATGGCCAACATGGACTGATGCCTTGTCTCCTCTATCTCCGTGAGCTCAACATATCTTATTTCTATTATCTAATTCTCCAAAATCTCAAGTTAATGCATTAGTTCCAAATCAAGAAATTGAAGATAAATATGCATTATTGCTTCCTTATTGTATACTAGCTTATATGAAAAATTAAAAATTGACCTATTATAGGTTATCATGTTAGCCCATATAGCTAACTTCAATTTGAGATGTCATGATATCTAATTATCTTCAATAGTCCTCGCAATGATTTTCAACAAATTGTTTTTAGTGGACTCAAGAAGGCCGTTGCCTTGTGTACAACAGTTTGATGAGGTCTTGACAGAAAAACTATGTTGAACTACCCACTGGATAATCTTAGATCCTAAAAAAACCATCGAATTATCAAAATAATGGTTTAAGGGACTCAAAATATGATAATCAAACCTTCATATAAGTCTATAACATTGGTTTTACTGGTTTCTTTCAATGCCACTACTTTTGTCCATCTGGTAAAATAATCTATGGTAGTTAGGATACACTTGTGTCCTAAGCTTTAAGGGGGATTAATAGGACCAATAAATTCCAATCCCTATTGGATAAAGGGTTAATTTACTACAATTGGTTGGATAGGTAAGGCTACAATCTTCACCTTTGCAACAAATATGGCACATTATCTGCATTTCCTAATTCATGCACAATAATCACCAAATAAAGTTGGCCAATAATACCCACCTCTCATGATCTTGTGGGATATAATCCCTGATGAATAATGTCCTCCACCATATATATCATGGAACTACTCAAGTAGCCTTTGTGTTTGGCTTGGTTCTATGCATCTTAGCAATATGCCATTGAGATCCCTTTTGAACAATACATTATCAACAAGAATAAAAATAATTTACTTCAATATAAAATATATCCTATTTGAAGGGGTCAGATGATAAGGATAAATACCATCTTGTAGATACCCTACCATATCTTGGAACTATCTAGAAGGTGAGGCCTGATCAGTTGTAATTTATTCATCATTTGACATCATAACTATCCCATTAGTATCCTAAAATGCTTGGGCTAGATTTTTGCAAAGTCCTTTGCCTCTAACTAGCTTTGTGACCTTGATCTCACTATCATATTCTATGACCTTCATTATCTAACCAAATATTTTGTCATTTATATCTTTGTTTACGAGGAAATATTTGACACTTCAATGTGCAACCATCAAATGTATCTTATTATTGGACAAGTACCAATTTTTTTGAAGATACCTTATGACTGAAAGTACATGCTTCTCAATAAAATAATACCTTATTTAATATTCTTCTAAGCCTTGACTGATAAAGGCCATTGGCTACACTAAAGTCTCTTTATTTTGATGCATAACAATACCTAAAATTGTATCAATGTTAGTATAGTTGTATAAGAATAAATCCTTTGTGAAGTTAGGGTTCAAGAGTGTAGGATCATTGGCTATAGCTTTCTCGATCTCTTCAAAACTTCTTACTCCTTCTTTGGACCAACTAAAACTCTGATCCTTCATTAGCATGCTTGTGAGTGGCCTAGCTAAAGTATAAAAATTTAAGATGTATCTCCTTATGAAATTGGTCTTGCCTAAATTTTTTTGTAAGGCTTTCTTGTGTTTAGGCAATGAAAGTGAAAGAATTTATTCTATCCTATTAATATCTATGATTGTACCATTTTTATAAATTATATTTTCAAGAATCCTACCTTCATGAACAAATAAAACACACTTTTTTGGATTCAAAGACACTCTAAATTATTTGCACCTTTCAAACACTTTTCTGAGGTGAATTACATGCTCATATGTACTGTTAGAGAATACTATTATGTCATCAAAATAAACAAGAGTAAAATTATTGAGGAGAACCTTAAATTACATAACCATGGTTTTATATAGAGTGTATCCATCATTAGACATACCAAAAGTCATATTTTTGTATGTAAATGTCCCCCACTTTGTGGTAAATTTTATTTTGAACTAGTCTTCATCTTTGACCAAAATCTAGTTATATCCACTGTAGCCATATAAAAATAGGAACCTTTATGATCTTGTAACTAACTATAGAATTTGTTCCATTGATGGAAATGGATGGGGGGTTTTTAATAGAGGCATTTTTCAAGTCATGGAAGTCGACACACAATTTGATTTCACCACTTTTTTTTCATATTGGATCAAGGTTTGCCACCCAATTTGAGTGCTTAATTAGAAATATTATAGATGACTCAATGAGATTATGAAACTCATCTATCATCAAAGGTTCAAGCTTTGTATTAATATGCATTTATTTTTGTCTAACTGGCCTATTCTTAATTTCTAAATCAATTATATGTTGAGATAGGCCTGGATCAAATATTTTAAGGTCACTGTAATACCATACAAAGACATCTGTAAACCTTGAACATAATTTAATAAAAGTTTCTTTATCTGAACATGTGCAAACATTACTCAGATTTAAACTCTTGCCAATGGAAATATCCACATTTGTTTAATTTTCTTCCTTGGTTGATAAAGAACACTTTTCTTTTCTTAATTCATCATCTTTGTTGAATATGTTTTCAAGGGTGACCAACCCTTTAGGAAACTTATTTTTCTTCATTTACACAATTTGGTCACCATACTATTATGAACTATTATTTTTGTTATTTTAGGAGAATTCAAGTTCCTATTTTAATAATATGATAGTCTAAATATCATATTCAAATATCTTTCCAATTTTCATGGTTGTCTGGAATAGAAGGTCTCACAACTACCTTGATGTGTGATTGGACTTTTTCACTTTTTTATGTTATCTAGGATGTTGAATTGTGATCCAATGGTAGCCAACTTGTCTGCATGTTTATTCTTATTTCTTAATATGGATTGAATATTGAAAGTTTTAAAGTCTTCAACTAGATCTCATACTCTATGATTATAAGACCTAAGTAGTGGGTTCTTGCATATATTAATTCCCCTTACTTGGTGAACTACCAGTTCACTATCTCTAAAGATTTATAAGGAATTGACCTTCATCTTTCTTATCCATTGCAAACCATGTACTAGTGATTCATATTAAATAAAATTATTGAAAAAACCAAACTAAAACTTGAGAGAGGATAAATACCTTTGATTAGATAGATAAATTAGCATCATTCTAGCTCCAGTACCATGTTTATTCCTAGATCCATAAAAGTATAGATACCATAGTCCATCACTAGGTTGATCATCTTTCATCAATGTTGGAATTGGTGCATCATTTTGATGAAAAAAATAGACACCAAGTCTCTCTTATTCAATTAAAGTTTATGTATAATTTCCATGTAAATCAGATGCCCATTCATCAAGGAAAATATCTATAACTCCATCTAGAGGTGAATTAGTTTCCACTTCACTATTTTTTAGTTCCTTGTCTTAGATAACACAATTAGTGTTCACCGTACTTGACATATATGGCTCCAAATGAAATATTTTAATAGGTTCATAATGTATTATCACCTTAGGATCATACCTATTCCTAAACATTAAATAGGTCTAATCAGATTACAAATATCCTCCAATATTTGAAGTAAAGTCTCTTGATAGAGACATGGAAAAATAGGGAGGCAAGTTTATAACAAATACATTTGCTAAATAATAACATTTGGTCAAGCATGTAATGTTAATTTTAGATATTTTATAATTCATACTATCTTCATTGGCGACCCATCTAATTTTAATACTCCTTTAGTATTTGGTTCATATACAAGACCAAACTTGTTTGCAATTTATTTGGGTATGATAGTGTTACTAGCTCCACTATCTACCATATAATTATGGACTAAAAAGTCACTTACTATAAAAAATAGATAAAAGGGAGGGGTTTTATTTTATTTGAATTTTTTTTCTACCTTTGTCATGTTATATACCTACTGATCAAGTTTCTTGATTTGTTGCTCTGAATTGGCCAAAATAAATCCATGTTTCCCAATTGGTTATTTATATATCTTAAGAGCTCAAATATCTTGAATAAACATGTCCTTTTGTAATGTAATGGAATTGGAATCCCACATGATGATGCTAACATTTGATTTCTTCATTTGATCTATTATTCTAAAATAGGCTCCACTAACCTTTGTCTACAACTTTTGAACCACTATATGTTCTCTAGTTAGAGGCATTTAGGAAACTTTTCCTACCTTTATATTATGAATATTTTGTACTATAGGGGTCAACAATTTATCCTTGACACTCTTGGGAACAATGTTAGTAACAATATAAGTATTAATCACATCTTGAGTTTCCTCAACTGCTCTTCTTTTATCTCTATTTAGAGCTACAACTTGACCATTTGTGTTGCTAGTTTTACCGACTTGGTTGAATGCAATATGATCATCCAATTGCCAATTAACATTGATAACATCAGGCTACCCTAGAACTTATTGATATTTTACTTAGAATTCCATATTCATGTCTTGATATTGACCATCTTAAAGAGAGAATTCTTCTTGTATAATTTGTGGCATAGTAATCTCTTGTGATATCAAGGCTTGATTTTGAATGTCATTTGGATTGGAAGGATACCAACCTAGATCTTGCATCAATTTATTTTGAGGAATAATATATTTTGAATTGGAAGGTATATGAGGATCAAGGGCTATATATGGTTTAGTTTAGATTATGGCTCCTTATTTTTGGTAAGGTTTCCTATTGTCTTTGGAACCTTGATAAGGAGGTCATGGGTTATTGAAAGACCGTTAAGTGTTCTAGTTTTACTACTGATAAGGTCTACCTTGGTACTATTGTCTCTTGAGTTGAATAATCTCATTTTAAAAATCTTGTAACATGCTTTTCACATCACCAATCTTACTAGATTGATTAGGAGGGGCTACAACTTAGACTTTTGGAGATGGAAAGGAGATATAGATAGAATCTAGGGAACTTGAGAAGGAAAAACATGTTAAAAATCTAAGACTATAGGAATTAGAGGATTTTAAGAAAGTTTACCAGCTTGTATTAAGCCATTTTTTGCCTTTATAGAAATTTCATAGGTATTTGGAAAGTTATTGCCACCCATAGACTATATCATGATACTTATATCATAATTAAGGGCCTTAAAATAGTATACAAATGCATACTCTAGGGATGGCCTACCTAATTCATTGATTCTAATCCATGTCTTTTGGAATATGAGTTTAAAATCAAACATGAATTCATGAGGCTACCTTAATATGGTAATAAATTGTTCAACCAAACATATATGATCATACTTATCTTTAAATTTTCTAACTAAAGCTACACCTAAATCATACCAAGTAGAAATGGAGGTGAAAGGAATATTCCTATATGATTGAAATGATTTTCATTTGAAAGAAGCACCAAGCATTTGATAACCACATTATCTTGAGTAACATTGTGAACACAACATAGATTGGCGACATCTTGGATATGCTCAATAGAAGTACTTTTATCCCATTATCTTGAGAAGAAAGGGATAATTTTTAGTGTAGACACAAGGATGTCATCATATTGGGCTACATTCAAGGGACTACCCCTATTAAATGGGATAAACACTTGATTTTTGATAACCATTTGGGCAAAAAGGATTTGTCTTATGGGGATAATAGATTAGAATAAAACAATAAGATGACTAAGAGGTGAATGATTCTATAAAGGACAAGGTCTTGTAATATTTAATCTTAATATTTTATAAGAAGTAGAAGGCAATTTAATATTTTCAAAAGGAGTACCTTTACTTAATGATCTTGTTGTAACCTTTGACATGAAAGTATTTTTTGGAATAGGTCATGAGGTCTGTAACTTGAAGGATATTAAGCTTTTGATGATGGTAGATGTCTCATCCTTTTGTAATTTCTTCTTCTCAATCTTCAAACTTTAATTATGCCAAAGAAACTTGGTCCCATCAGACATGCCAAAAACTATTAGTGTTCTAGATTTTCACCCTAGCTGAGGAGGGGATTGTTCATATCTTCCTACTCAAATATAGTCCTACATTGGATTGATCCTAGGCTATTGGTATCTTAATAATAGATCAGACATTTGGATAAGGCTAGATTCCTTCTAGATCTATCACCTAAAATAAACCTAAACTAGCATTTACATAGAAAAAGAAGAGGGATTTTGATAATAACTTATAAAACATGTAAAAGAGGTGATGAACCAATGATTTAATCACTCAAACCTGCATAATACACACTATGAGACACTTTAAAACCAAATAATATAAATCTCACATAAATATTTTAGAACAAGGCATTAATCAGATGCCATATTTGTGAGGGAAAATATCCACTTTCAAGCTAGACAATAAACTATAAATTGCACTTATAATGACCTGTAAGAACTACTAAACACTTAATTAAGGTGAGATATTCTTATAAATAATTAAGAAACATACTTTCACTTAACCAAAATACATGGATTCATTAAACACTTCAATATAGCTTAGAAAATGATGGATTTTAATCTTTATTGCATAAAAAAGGTGTTATAGTACAAATTTTTGTAGAGTCTAGTCATATAAAAAAGAGGGATCCATTTCAAAGCTTGGAAGACTATATTGAGAGAGAGAGAGAGAGAGAGAGAGAGAGAGAGAGAGAGAGAGAGAGAGAGAGAGAGAGAGAGAGAGAGAGAGAGAGAGAGAGAGAGAGAGAGAGAGAGAGAGAGAGAGAGAGAGAGAGAGATTGAAAAAATCCCAATGACTTTTGATGGATTAATATAAGATTGAAGACATTGACTTAAGATCATATCAAGAAGGCATAATTTCAATTTCCTTCCAAAATAATATAATGCTTCACGATCCTTATTAAACTATCAGGGCTTCATCTTGGGACTCCATGCCATCTTAAATTGATCTGTTGATGAAGACTAGTTCTTCATGCCTTGAAACTAATAGAGCCATGCCATTTTATAGATTCAAAACTAATCACACTAATTATTTTTATTGCAGATTTCATGTCAATGAGACATAACTTACCATATATTTGATCTCACTTTGACAATCAATCTACCCATTTTGTCTGTGTTAAGTCCTAAAAGACCTATTTTACTTTTAAGGAGCTTTAATGACCTCATTTAACATTGAAATATACATTCTAGTTCAAATTTTATGCCATTTTGGATCATTTTGAATTCAAACAACTACTTGATGTAGCCTAAAGTTGATGTTCGTGTAGCCACCATTACCCTACTAGAACACAAATTCCTCAAGCTATTTCATTAAAAAAAATTATTGGACATTTTTTCACATACTATGTGTCCCATCAACTTTCTCTGAAAGAATTTTGTATCAAACAAAATGTCTATAGAAATTTTTGCAGGATAGTTGGCTGAAATAATTAAGTCTGTTTTATCTTTGCCTTGGATAATTTTTTGTGGATAAAATGCTCAATAGAATTCATGCCTTTGGGAAAATTATCCTGGATAATTTTATTGAAAGAGTTTCACTTTTATTTTTTCCTTTTAGATTTTTATTTGGGACACTTTTCTGAAAGATACCCTTAAGAAATTTTGCTTTGGACCTTTTGGTGAAGTAATACCCTTTAAAAAAATGGTTTAGGACACCTTGCTTCAAAAATGACCTTTTTGGAAAATGTATATGACACTTTTGTTAAAAAAATACCTTTCAGAAAAATGTATAGGACACTTAGCTTGAAAAAGTACCCTTTAAAAAAATGTATAAGACACTTTGCTTCAGAAATGACCTTTTAGGAAAATGTATAGGACACTTTGATTGAAAAATTAATCTTTAGAGAAATGTATAGGACACTTTGCTTGAAAAATACCCTTCAAAAAAATATATAGGACACTTTACTTGAAAAAATTCCATTCAAGATTTCTATACTAGATAAAATGTCTGAGAGAATTCAAGTGTTTGGGATTTTTGTTTTAGACAAAATGTCTGAAATAATTCTCGACACTAAAAGAATGAACACCTAGTCAAATAAAATGTCCAATACAATTTATCTTTAGCCTAAATGAAATCCAAAAGAATTCCCAAGTAAAGACATAGCCAAAAAAAGCTTTTGTACTTAGCTTTTTTGAAACCCTGTAGGCCCTTTTTGAACATGTGCCTGAAACTGATACTTAATCCTTGAAGGCCTAAAAGAACTAAAAAAATCCTAAATCTTGTTCATAGTTGTTTCATGACCTTGAACTACGTTGAACACCATGAGAATCTACTTAGGAACTTTCTCTTTGCTCTGATCTTGAAGACACTATACTACATTCAGGCAAGTTTTTTATGTAGGCAAAAAATTGGCTAACATTTAATATATTCCTTTGACAATATTAGTGCAATATTTGTCTCTTGTTAATTTATACAACCTTGTTTAGTTTTGATAAGAGTAATTTATGCTAAAACATACTTAAGTATGCTAGTTTGACTTGTTAGTAATTTAGAATCTCAATTAAATGAATGTTCATTGGTGTATCATTTAGCTAACTCTATTTAGTTTATCAATATATAGATAATTATGATTTTATTATATAGGTTATATTAACCATTGATGTAGTAAAGAATATAGAGCTTTTTCTTAGATGTTTTTAGCTATGTATGGATTATATATATATATATATATATATATATATATATATATATATATATATATATATATATATATATATATATTAGTCCAATTATGTTTGTTACTAGTATATGCAGAAAACATAAATAAAATTCTCTTACATACCTCAGACCTATAAGGCTACATATAAAGGTATGTACATTATTATTAATTTTTATATTACTGTTGTTCTCTTTTATTAAGGCTTATGTATTAGATACATCACATAAATGAATAAAATGATGAGTTCAATTACTTTTCTAAGTAATGGCTAATATGTAATTAAGTTGAAATTGAATTCTAGAATGAATTGTATATGAGTAGATGAAAGAAGCTATTTTAGATTACTCATATTATGGAATTTTTAAGTGATGTACTCTACCTTGATTTATGCTTATAAAAATGAATAATCAATGAATGTATACATGTCAACCTTTATTCTTATAAACTGTGTGTGTTATCATCTTCTTTCCTAATGGTTGGACTTGAATGCCTACAAATATTTATATAGACCTAAAGGGACCTATAACCCCAAGGCCCAAATTATAAAAATTGAATAAAGTGAGATAGGTTCAAGCAACCATTGGCTCAAATTATTACTCATAACTCTCAATGGGGTTTAAATGGGACACCAAGTGATTCCTACTAGTCATAGGGTGACTTAGATCACACCTTAAGTCATAATTTAAATCTCTTTTCAAGTTAACTTACCTTTACATAAAGTGATTAAGAAAAAGGCCTCATATTCTTTGTATGATCTCAAAAAGGGTCTAAAATATCTTTTATTAGATCCATGAGGATGGAGAAATACATCCAAATTTTTAGATATCTTCTTTTTAAACTTGAAAAGTAGATGAATCCATAGGAGTGCTTATGGATGTCAATAAAGGGTTCTATTTTCAAGTTAAAAAAAATACTATTTTGAGAAAGGAAGACACATTTTGGGAAGATGACTTATCTATAGTCATCCCTCTCAACATTAATCACCCTTGTATGAATGCCATTAATAGGTTCTCTATACTTGTACATTTTTCATTTTATTTCATTTTTACATTTATATACTGATAAAAAAGTCCCTTTGACTTATTTCATAAGAACCCATATTATTTAAATGTCTATACGATGTTTCAAATTCACACTTTCTTTGACAAAGTGTTTGGGAGCTTTAAGCTCCTCCACAACCCTTAATGTATGCAAAACTACGTTTAAGATTTTTTTTTTAAAAATTTTAAGTTTCATATTTTCCAAATGATTCATATGATAGAGGAAGGAAAGATAAATGCAGTCCTTTTTGATTCATACCCTAAAATGGATGAAAGCCATTTAGAATAATTTTAGGGTTTGAATCCCTATTCTGATTCAGACCCTAAAATTACTTCCATGTAGTAGAGGGTAGAAAATTAATGGGGAGTCCCTTTTGAGTCACCTAACCCTTTCCTATTATATAAGCCTCTAATAGTTATAAAAAGATATGTAAAATTCTAAATATAAGTATGGTTTTCAAACAATAATCATAAGGTATAAATTATATGTAATAAAAAATAAATATATAAATACAAATTTAACAAAAAAAACTAATTGTCATATCTATATCATGTAATTATCCCACAATAAATGATATTTAATGCATGAATAACATTAAAGTAATACTACCATCATTGTCCCTACTCTATGGCTTAGATGCATGGCACCTTGATCTGCCTAAAAGGGTTTGCCACATGCGAATGGCTAATGCAACCAATACTTCCACAATATGTGTTAAATGATTATTTTCCAATCCCTTTAGGACCTATATATCCTACTCTACAAAAACATGAGTGATCATCGACTTAGGCCTTAGGCCTCCCCTACCATTAGACTACCCAACAATTTTAGGGCTTATGTATTTAAAAGAGACCCTGTAGAGATTATTTTTACAAAAAAAAATTATGGAAAACCATTTGTCCTAAAATTATGAAACGAATTTATACATGCCATAAAAGTTTTAATTTTACATCTAATATAATTTTGGGAATTATTTTTTATAGTTTTTCATGAATTAAAATCATATGAATATTTAGCATGTTACAAAAGAAAATCAGAAAATTTTAGTAGTTTACATTAAAAAAATAATATATCTTAAAGCATTGAAATAAATTGAATAAATATGTAATATTCAATTAACATATACAAAAGATATAGAAGTGTAAATAATGAACAAAGCCACAGATCAATGTTGACACAAAGATTTAGGTTGGAAAACTTCGAAAGGTAAAAAATCCATAATAGTTTATATTCATATAATTGAGAAACATAGAACCCTGATACAATCATTCTCTTCTCACTTCTCCTCTATAGTAAAATTTATTTACAGAACCTTCATAAATATTTTTCACACATAAATATTGATGTTTTCAAAATTCACCAAAGTTCATTTGAATGAATAACCAATAGAGATAAACATTATTTTATAGTGAAATTTGAATGAAGGTGACTGTTGTTTATAATGGGTCCAACCACCCTGAAAAGACATTTAATAAATCATCGATAATTTATTAACTTAATATAATATTATTATTTATTTCCATGAGGTTTCCACCTTCTGTTAATAAATAACATATTGTTATTTAATAAACTACTAAGATAAGTTAAGGGTTAAATAATCATCACTTAAACATTAAATCCTATAACACCCCCTTAATGCTAAGTGGGGATGAAAACCATAGTCACCATAAAGTGAGTATACTATGTGAAAAATTTGAAATATTTAAAAACCTTCATCATATCAAACAACACTTGAAAAAAAAAGAATTATAATCCATTAACTACTCGAATGTAAGTTTATCCTAGCATGATCGTGAGACTACTTCTCAAAATTTCTCAAGAATAATCAACTAAGCATATTTAGAGCTTTTTTATAACATAAATACCTCTGTTAAAAAGTATGATTTTAATGTATTAGGGTATAAAATTAAAAATTCCACACGAAGTTTACTTAAATTACATAACTTTCACATGAAGTTTATAATGCTTTATAATTGAGAAGAAGTACAAAGAAGAAGGAACACATGGTCATTAGGAAGTTGCATTGCCTTGTACATTCCCCCTCAATAACAACTCTGAGAGGCTCAACACTGCAAAAAACTAAAAAAATATTGTAGTACCAAGTGGTTTTATGAATATGAGTATCACTTGTTCATCCATAAGATATAACTGAATATCAATATCACCATCGAGGACTTTCTCTTGGATAAAATGCACATGAGCTTCAATATGATGAAGTTGTTGGTGTTGCACACCTAAACACAACTTAAACATATATACAAAAATAGATTCATGATAACATAGTATGGTTAGCATCATAATAACCACGTACATAAAAGTATGACATATGTTTTTATATGGTAAAACATATTTATAACAATCAAGTCATATTTTAAGGTAAATAAGTTCACTAATTTGATTACAAAGTTATTGAAAATAAAAAAATATATATTATTTTATGCAATTCATTATTAGAAGTTTCTAATATTGACAAGATGAACATCCCCAACTATCATGCGAGTCACATACAATAATTTACTAATAATATGATACTAAGTTTAGCAAAACATTAGATATCTTATTATAAATAACTCATTTTATAATTTGAGTCTGATCAAAACATTGCAAGTTTTATATACTTAAAAAAAATATTGAGATATAATCTCTCATACATCAAATATGGATAATTTTAACATTATATGCAATCATCCAATCAAACAGACATGAATTTAAAACAAATAATTTGATCGATGTATAAATAGAATGCTTAGTAAACTAAATGATGTAAATTTAATAATAAAAACTCTATTTACACTTTGAATTTCATAACATATCTTATTATCAAATGAAGTGTATAAGAATGTTAGCATAAATAATCAAATGATAAAACAATCAAGTGAGAGTGTTTAAGTATATTAGCATATAATTTCCCACTAATCAAATGAAAAAATCTTAATAATTAAAACAAAAAATATCCAAATTTATCGAGCATGATCTTCTCACCAAATGCAATAACTAAACATGATTATCTTGTCAAATTAAACATGATGTTAGGCATATAATGTATTTAAATGCTAACTCATATGAATTAAAAATAACATATAATGTATTTAAATGCTAAATCATATGATTTAAAAATTGTGTGTGTGTGTGTGTGTGTGTGTGTGTGTGTGTGTGTGTGTGTGTGTGTGTGTGTGATAACTATTTTTTCAACAATAAAACTAAATAGTTTTACTAAAAAATATGTAGATGAGACACTATCAATATAGTTAGTATTTATAAAGTAACACCAATATAGTTTTATCAAAGCAAATCAAATGATATTGCCATACATGTATTTTTGATGTAGAAAAAATAAAATATTAAAGATGGATTCTATTCATAATATGCACAGTAGTATTCATGGGTTTAGCCCATAAAAACTTATGAACATTTACAAATTACAACATTGTTCTAGTCATTTATATGATGGTGCAATTTTTCCTTTCAACAATACCATTTTTCTAAGGTAAATAGGGATTTATTAGTTCCCTTTGAATACCAAAACTAATGAAAAAATAATAATTTTTTTTACTAACATATTCACAATCATTATTAGTTTTTAATCTCTTAATAGAAAAATTAGATGTATTTTCAACACTAGCTTTAAATTCATTAAATTTATACAATACATCAAATTTCTTTTTAATAAAAAAAATTAGATCATTCTAGTGTAATCATTAATAAAAGTAACAATATAAAAATAACAATTAAGAGATACAAATTCAGGAGGTCATACAACATCACTATGAATTAATTCTAAAGGATGTGAGGAATTTCCATCATAATTCTTGTGAAAGGGGTTAGTATGTTGTTTACTGCATAAGCAACCCTCATAAGTTTCATGATGAGAAGGGATAAAAGGAAGTTAAAAAACAAGTTTATTTGAAAAATTATCATATCAAATTCTAAAATTAACATGTCCCAATCTTTCATGTCATAATTTAGATTCATTCTTACTATGTGATGAAAGAAAATATGCACAAGAAGGAGAAAAGATATATAAACCATTATTTTGAACACCTTTAATAATCAAAGAATCAGATTGATTTTTAATGGACCAGTTATTTTTAAGTAATGATACAATAAAATTTTTATTTGTAATTTGAGAACAAGATATCAATTTTTTTAAGCTTAAGTACATAGAAAACATCATTTATAGTAACATTTAAAAACATTATTTTTCCCAGTTTAGTTACTTCTAGAAAAAAATTATCTCCTAAGTAAATTATTTCAAATATATCTCTAGAATCATATGGAATATTAGATAATCAAGTCATATGGTATAATCCATTGCTAGCTAAAATTCATTCATTTTCATTTAAAGGTAAATAAATCAACATACAAAATAATAAAATTTGAATCTTGATTATTATTTTGATTAGGGTTTTCATTATTCTTCTTATTTTGATTATATTTCTTCCCTTTATTATTTTTAGAAGTTTTATTTTTATTTATATCCTTATTTTTATAACATTTTTCCCTTCTATGACCGAAGTTATCACATAAATTACAATTTGCATTAAACTTAGGTGTATGATTCTTATTACCATATTTTTTATTCACCTATTTGTCTTTAGTAGAATTAAGGTTAGATTTATAATTTTTAGTGTTATAAAAAATATAATTTAGAGTGAGATGTGCCTGAGTGGCATTATCTTTATAATCAAAATTGGTCATAACTTGCTCTTATTGAATTAAGAAAGTAGATAAAGTGGTAAGATCAGGGATATCTTGCTCAATTTGATACTTAGAATTCAAAATTAAAATAAAATTTCTAAATTTTTCATAAATATCTAACTAAATGATAATATGAATCAACTAATCTTGAATCAACTTATAATTACATCCATCTAAGTTTTAATAATTTTTATTTTATTAAGAAAATTAGCCACTTTTTCATCACCCTTCATAGGTGCAGTTAGCAATTGAAAGATTAATTTAATGATATTTTAAAGGCAAGTGCCTTCATGCATAGACTCAAGGAGTTTTCAAGTATCACTAGGAAACTCAAGATTACCACTATGGATAAGTAATTCATCCTTAACATTCTGTAATATAATAGACATAGGTTCCTATGATTTATGTTGAAATGCATTGGTAAGCTCAAGTGTTACATGCCATCTAAAAGGGGCTATTTTAGTCTTGATGATAATATTACATAGTTTATACATCATAAATTCAAATTGAACATGGATTTGCTATATATTATAGTTATTTTCATTAAGTATTTGAGATTTATCTTAAAGGGAAAAAGGTGAAGCCATAACTTCCTTTTAAAAATTATAGTAAATAAATGTTTAAAAAGAAACAAATTTAAATGATTTTTTGAACTACTTTTTAAAATAAAATAAATTTCACATGCAACTTTACTTAATTCACAATTTATATACCAAATAATGCAAAAAAATAAATTAAAGCTTGCACTAATCCAAGTGTCAAAAGAGACACACTTAAAATGACCACTTAAACATGATTATTAAAGATAGTGTAAAAAATTTAAATAAAAGTCTTAAAAATAAAAAATGGACCATATTTATATGTCTATAACATGCCAAAACATAGAGATCAACTGGTTACATGACTATGTTTGTCAAAATATTCTCTAGGTCAAAAGTTGAAACAAGTTTGATAGGTCAACTAGGGTTTTAGATGCATGAGAAGTTGACACATAAATAAAAAAATGGATTTCAAAAATAATTAAATTCAAAAAATTAACTTGACCAAACAAATAATATTGAATTTAGGGGGTTTTGAACTTGGGACCTCCTTAGTTTCAAGTTTTTAGCAAAATTACTACTACCAATCTTTCTAAGAGACTTTTGAAAACATTACATGCAGTAATCTATATTTAGACCTTTTCAAATCTATTTTTTATTTAAAAATAATAAAAAATAATAATTAATACATGTACGTGAAATGAAATAGTAAATAAATTTTACTAAATTTAACTTTTTGATAAAAAAAAAATTAAAGGAAAGGTGGGGCCTTTTCAAGTTGCATTCAAATTTTAGAATTAAAAACTAAAGCATTTTTTAAATAAATAGCTAAATTATATCAACAAAAAAATATACTTGTAGTAGCAAATGGAAGAATGGCACTCATGGAGAAGTTTAGTAATTTGTATAGGGCATCAAATACTATAAATTTTTTCCAAACTCCTTGAAATCTTGCCACAAAGTAGATATGATCTTCAAAAGCAAAGTTTAATTGAAGAATATAACTTTTTCACTCCTCCATGCCATATAGGGGTGTTCCAAGAGCCTCAAGAAAATTCATAGAGACTTGGAATGGGATTTTTAGACCTTGAAACTTTACAACGAGCTTTTAATCCTAAAAAATAAGTAGATATAATCTTCAAAATTTAATTTTCATTCTAAAAAAATATTTTTTGAATTTTTCTAGTGCCACAGGGTTGTACAACTAGAAGAGTGGCACTAAAAAACTAGCAATGGTGCTTCCATAGGCTACAAGAGGCCAAATCAGGTCATGTAAAGCTCTAAACTACTTTGAACTGGCCAAACTATGCTTTTGGCATAACCAAAAATGATTTTTATTAAATAAAAATGATATTTTATTTATTTCTACTTCACACATGCCAAAAATATCCTCCTAGTGCCATACATGACTAAATTTTTTTGATAAAAACTTAATTGAATTGAATACAGGTTACTTGAAATGGGATCTTACAATCTATGAATAATCTTTCCAATAATTCAAACTCCCTTTATGAAATAAATTAAATAAATATGTAATATTCAATTAACATACACAAAAGATCTAGAAGTTTAAATAACAAAGCCAAACATCAATGTTGACATAATGATTGAGGTGGGAAAACCTTGAAAGGCAAAAAAACCCAAAATAGTTGATATTCATATAATCGAAAAACATAGAACCCCAATACAATCCTTCCCTTCTCACTTCTCCTCTATAGTAAAATTTTTTCATGGAACCTTTGTAAAGATTTGCGACATGCAAATATTAATGTTTTCATAGTTCACCGAAGTTCATTTGAATGAATGACTAATAGGACTAAGCCCTATTTTATAGTAAAATTTGAATGGAGGTGACCATTGTGAATAATTGGTCCAACCACCTCAAAAAGATATTTAATAACCCATCGATAATATATTAACTAAATATAATATTATTATTTATTTACATGAGGTTTCCACCTGATGTTAATAAATAATAATATATTATTATTTAATAAATTACTAATATAAGTTAAGGGTTAAATAATAACCACTTTACATTAAATTCTCTAACAACCATAAATCCAAATATCATTCTAGGAAAAACTTAAAAATCCTAGAGAAGTCTATTTTCTAATAAAATTAAGTTTTGGATAAATTATTGAATTTTAAAGTTAGAAAAAAAATATAAACATGAACTATCCCCTTTTACATTTAAACATTTAATGTTATGGCGATACCATTATTGGTCCCATAACACTTGGTAAAATAATTAATGTTTTATTATTATATTTAACATGGGTTAAAACCTCATGTAAATTCAATAATAAAACATATTATTAATTATTGACTTAGTTCCTCAAGGAAAGGTTGGAATTACTGGTTACAATAGTCACCTCCGCTCATTTTTATTATAAAAAGGGTTTGAACCATTTGGTAAAACATATCAATACATAATATTATTTATTTAACAATGTGAGATATATGTGAACATTATGAAGGTCTTTGTGAATGGTTTTGAGAAAGATTGAAAGGTTGAAGGAATGTATTGGGTACTTGAATTTACTAATGAATGAATAATCACCATGGTTTATTAACTTAGTTGAGGGTTTTCACATTAAACCATGCGTATAAATTATCTTTGTGCCTTTCCTAATTAATTTCCTATCTAGATTTATTCATTACATATTACATGACATGAATTTTTTCATGGTCCCAGAGCTTGGGATATGGAGTGATTGATTGAAAAGACAAAGTTTAATTATTTTAATTATGGAGTTTTACCACTATACAATTTTCTTAATCTAGTAAATCTTGTGACATGTCCATCAGAGACATATAATGTTGTTTGAAAAAGTAACTCTATTCATAATTTGATCTATAGAAATTTTGGATCAAACAATCATTCTTTAATCTCAATACCAAGCAATCAGATAACCATTTCAAGGAATTTTTAAAGTCAAATAGCTAAATGGGAATCCTTATATGACCCATGAATGGCCTGAACAAGTGAAAATTTACTAATTTTTTATATTGTACAATCCTTGAAGAGAATATGGATCATTCTAAAGGTAGATCTGAGTAGTCTAAAGGCAGTTTCAAGCATCTAAAGAGCCATCCAAGCATGTAAATTATCCAAAAGTGTGTTAGTAAAGCCTTCTATGGAATCCATGGGCTAAATTTAAATCAATAATTCAGATTTTAATTCTATATCCTATTTTATTATTTTTAAGGTGATTTCAACATTGTTTTACATTGATAAAACATTCTAGAGAGCCATCTAGAATAGTTGGTCAAGTTCTAATTTTTTTCCAGCCACATATATATGATTTTATGACCATTGAAACTTCAATAATAGGAAAAAAAAACATACTTTGGCATTGAAACTCAATTCTATGTATTCTAAATGCTTAGTTTGACTATTGTAAGGTGATTTGATGATTTACAGAACCTAATTTGGCCTCCTATAGCTTATGAAATCCCTTCTGAATCTACTTGGGTGCCATTACTATGAAGATATAAGGTATGTGGATTTTTTTATAAATTTATTTAATAAATAATATATTTATTAAGTATTGCATATTCAAGTGGCCCCCACCTTTCCAAGATCTTTTTTTATCAAACTAGTAATTTTTTTGATTTTTTTTTTAATATTGATTTTTACATTCACATTTTTTTACACTTGTTTTTTATTTTTTATTTAAAAAATAATAAAAATCAATTTTAAATAAGGTTTAAAAATTATATTGTTCATATATTTTTTCAACTATTATATTAGGAGAGTTGGTTGTGTTTATTTTGGTAGAAACTTGAAAAGGAGAGGTCTTGTGTTCAAATCTCTCCAACCCTATTTAAAAACAATTTTATTTTTCACAAATTAATTAATTTTTCAATTTCATTTTTATATTTTCATGTCAACATTCTTACGTGCATAACCTTAGACCTCTCAACCTTATTATGACATTTGATCTAGTGAATAATTTGTCAAGGATAGTCATTGACCAATCATTTCCTATGTCTTGAAATTTTCCAAATGCATTAGTGTGGATAAATTTTTATTTTGAGTCTTCCTATTATATATTTTACATAGTTTTTAATCACAGTGTTTAGATATCTTTTTTTGTACAACTATTGTGACACATAAATTAGTGTGTTTTAATTCAATTTTTTCACATTCCTTAGCATATATTTGAAAAACTATTACTTCTTTATACATGTAATTTGTTTTACTATAAAATAAAGTAAAAAATTAGATTAAATAAGATTCATTTTAAATAATTGTTCTTAAACTAGTGTATTTTTATGATACTTGTGACACCTTATTTTATTGCAATCATTCACAATTTTCTTTCTTTCTATAGCATTATTTTGAATAATTTCTTTTTTTACACTTGAAATTTACTTTATTTTCAAATAAAGTATAAATTCACTTTTAGAAAGGGTTCAAATTTAAGTATTATCTTGTATTATAATATCTTTCTTAAATGGAAGCTATGGCTTCACCTAGATTTGTATTAAATAAATATCAAATACCTAATGGATCAAATTATAACATATAAAAAATCCATTAAAAAAAAATTACGGCCTAAAAGTTATGAAACATTTTTTTTGGGACTAAAAAGCTCCATCAAGATGACATGTGACACCTTCAATTTCAAATACATTTCAACAAAAATCATAAGAATCCATGTTGTTTATGTTATACAGTGTTAAGGATGAATTCCTACTCCATATTAGCGATCATGTGTCCTATAGAAATGATTTAAAATTCTTTGAGTCTATACATGGGGGAAATCATCCTTCAGAAATTATTAAGTTGATCCTTAAATTACTTATGACACCTATGAAAGGTGATGAAAAATTTGTTAATTTTCTTGCTAAAATTAAGAATATTATATCCTAGTTAGATGGATGCAATTGTAATCTAATTCAAGATCATTTGTTATGTTTTATTATTCAGTTTAACATTCATGAAAAAAATTGTAATTTCTTTTCAATCCTGAATTCAAAATAACCTATATAGTAATACATTCCAAATCTCACTGCTTTGTCTGCTATTCTAATTTGAAAAGATAAAGTGATGTCTAATTTTGTTTCTAAACAGAATTCCACTCGAGCACTTCTTTCTCTCAACCCTATTTTTAATAATAATAGAAACCATAAATCTAACCCTAATTATGTTAGTGATAAAAATGGGAACAAGAAATATGGCAATAAGAATCATAAACCTATGTTTAATGGAAATTGTAATATGTGTGGTAAATTTGGTCACATAAAGTAATTTTTTTATTAAAATAAAGATAGAGATAATCATAAAACCTATATAAATAACAAAGGGAATAAATCTAATCAAAATCATTGGAAGAATCAAAACCAAAATCAGGATCATAATACTATCATTATTACTTTGTAAGCTACCTTATTTGCTTCTAATGAAAATGAGTGGATTTTGGATAGTGATATATAGAATCATATGACTTATATATCTCATATTTTATCTAAAAATATAAATATATATGAAAATATTTATTTAGGTGATAATTTATTTGTAGAAGATACTAATCAATGAGAAAGTAAAATATGTAAATGTGTGTTCTGTGATGGCTGAATATGGTTTATACATATTATATGTTATCTTTATTCATATATTATAAATGAATCTCAATTATCAAATGAAATATTACTTTATGTTAATTTTAGAAGTTTATGTATGTATGCATGCATGCATGTATGTATGTATGTATGTATGTATGTATGTATGTATGTATGTATGTATGATTTATATTTATGCTATTTATTATTAAAGTGAAATTTATGAGGGCTACTTACTTGGTAAGAAACACACTAAAATATTTCAAAATAACCATGATGATAACTCCTCTTATCCTTAAAGAGTTTATTCATAGTTATATTACATGATCAAATACAAGTTTCATGTCTTAAAAATTATTTATATGTTGCCACTTTAAAGATATAAAATAAATTGATAGTGTCTCAAGTTCAATGGTATTTTTTGATAAAACAATTTAGTTTGATTATTAGAAAATTCTAATTAAAATCATAGTGTATTATATATATTGTTCTTAGATAAGAAATAAAGAAAATTATATAAATTACATTTTTTTAAATGATTACATTTATGATTATTTTCAATTCATATGAGTTAGCATGGAAATAAATTAGACACATAATACCATGCATTTTTTGACAAAATTATCATTTCTAGTTATTGCATTTGGTAAGAAGATCATGCTCTATAGGAGACGATATTTTTTATTTCAATTGTTAAGATGTTTTATTTTGATAATGTATGAAAATTTCATGATAACATGATTAGATTTTTCATTTTATAATATGTTATTAAAATTAAAGTGTAAGTGAAGTTTGTATTATTAATCGGATCCTTATCATTTAATTTACTAAGCATTTTTTTCATACATATCTAAAATTATTTATTTCAGTCTCATATTTGTTTGATTATATGACTATATTTCATGCTAAAATTGTCCACATGAGAAGTTATATACCTCAATATTTTTATTATATCCAATTATAGGTCATTGGAAAACAACAAAAAACGTACTAAGATTGCAAAGTTTGTTTTTGAATAAATCTAATATTTGGATATCCTAAATTATTGTATGTGAATGACATGAAAGTTATGGATGACCATGTTTTCAATAATAGAGCTGTCTAAAAATGAATTACATACAATGATTTATGTTTGTCACTAATTTAGTAATATGTAGTGAATTAATTTGCCTAAAACCATGAATTGATTGTTAAAAATGTGTTTTACCATAGATAATCATATGTATTCATTATTATTTATTTAGTTATTATGATAATAATCATAATGTGATATCATAAATCTACTTCTAGATATGAATTTAAGTTCAATACAGGTGTTATCAATTAGAACACCAGAATAAAATTTATATCTTTTCTACAAAAACAAATTATAAAAGTGATATGGAAGCTAATAAATAAGCCATATGTCTATTAATGTTGTTAGGAAAAATTAATTTAGATGTTTCTCACAATATCACCCTTAATTTTGATAGCCAAAGATGTATAGGTCTGGGAAAAAAATCCAATGCAGCACCAATGATCTAAATATATTGAATATCATGTTCATTTTATCTAAGAGAAAGTCCTCAATGATGATATTGATTTATAGTTCTATCCTATAGTTAAATGAGTGGAAGATATCTTCTTAAAGCCACTTGATGATACCAAGTTCTATTATTTTCATGCAATGTTGGGCCTCTCAGAACTACCATTGAGGGGGAGTGTGCATGACAATGTCACTTTCGAATGGCCATATGTTCCTTTTTATTCTCATTGTAAAATATTGTAAATTTCATGTGCAAGTTATGTGATTTTTTAGTAAACTTCATGTGGAACTTTTAATTTTTTAACCAATACATAAAATCATACTTTATAATGGACATTATTCATGAGAAACTATGAGATGTAATCTCATGGTCATGCTATCCTAAACTTGATTTCAAGTAGTTTAAGGATTATAATTTACTTTATTTCAAAATGTGATATTGGGTATGATGAAGTTTTTTTAATTCTTCAAATGTGTACATAGTTTAATTATTTTATTAAGGTAATCATGAATTTTATCCCCACTTAATATTATGGGGGAGTTTTAGGACATTTAATGTTATGTGGGTACCATTATCCGGCCCTTAACACTTGGTATAATAATAAATGTTTTATTATTATATTTAACACAAGATAAAATATCGTGTAAATGCAATCATAAAATATATTATTAATTACCATTTTAGTTCCTCAGGGAAAGGGTGGAACCATTGATTACAATGGTTACCTCTCCTAATTCCTATTATAAATAGGCTTTTATCCCTTTGGTAAAACATATCAATACACATTATTAATTTGTAAATAGTGTGAGATATATAAGCACTGTGAAGGTCTTTATGATTTTTTTTGAGGAGTTAGAGGTTGAATGAATGTATTGGGTACTTGGGTATCTCAAAGAATGAACAATCACCATGGTTGTTTTGACCTCATTTGAGATTTTCAATTTTAAACCTTGTGTGTAAATGATATGCATGTTTTTTCTAATTAATTTCCTATCTAGATATGTTCATTACATATTACACTAGAGGAATTTTATCATTTTAGACCTAAAGCGAAGCATAAAAGATTGATTATTATGGGGCAATACTTTAAACTAGTTTTTCCTTATTATGGTAAACAATAAAAGAAAATTCTCATACACATTTTTAATTACATACTAGAAAGCATTAGAATATACTTTTGTTAAAAATTTATCCCCTTTATTTTATCTAGAATTATAATGATAATAATGATGCTTTTGAGGTTACGTAATCACTTTTATTTCTTTTTTCATAATATTTACACAGTAAAATGTTACATTTAAATGGCTTCTAGTTGTCAATTATATTTTTAATAAATGTTTAAAGTAAAACATAAGTAAACTATTATTAGAATCAAGCTCAAATGTGTTCTTGTGAGGCCAAAGCAATGAAGGGCCATCTTTTTTGCATCATTAGACAACTAACCTAGGAAACCTCAAGTCTAGGACTCCTAACTCCAAGCATGAGTAGCAAAATAAAGTATTATAAGATAAATGTGGGTAAAGGAAAGGTGACAAACTCAATCAAAAGTCTCAAATATCAAATTTACTTTCAAACAAGGGTTTATAATAACCCCCAAACCAAAACCACCTAAATCCAACTCAAAACCACATGAATATAAAATTTATAAGTGATACATGCTATGAAAAAAGGATTTCCAACACTTATCAAGACTCCAAATGCATCCATTATGAACGCAAGTTGCCTTTCTACAACATGGGGTGGAATGAGTAATTTTTATTTTTTCCCTTTTCCCTAACCCTTCTCCCTTGCCATGGAATGATGTTGTAACATGCGTGTTACCTTTTACAAAATTGCTTACAAACAAGAAACATATGAGGGATTTATAACAAAGTTACCTTGCCCAAAACCTACTTATTGAATGTATATACTTTACAAACAAACTAGGCCCATTTTTGTTGCATAACATTATAAATTTGAATTAGAAAAGGGGTGGTAAAAAATAGGAGAAATTTGTCATCTCCATGCCCTCAAATATGCTAAAAAGTATATGGTGGCCATAGGTTCAAACAAATTAATCATAATAAAAATAATAGGGTAAGACAAATTTCCATAAAACCTCTTGAAACCACACATACAATAAGGAAAAATATGTTTATTTTCAAATAAATGAAATAACACATTCATGGGTGAAGTGTAAGTACCTAACTTGATTCCAATAGTTGATTATAAATAAGAAAACTTAAAATAAGTGACTTGTTGTAAGCTATCTTCTTCCAAAACTAACCTCTTATTTTCGTTTTTTAAGCTTCCTTCCTTCTTCTCAAGCTTTGATTCTACTCTACAAAATAAATATATATAAGAGTACCTCTAAGGAAAGATTTATATTTTCTTATAGAAAAAGGGATAAATCTTAATATCCAATGGTAAGGTGACACTTGTCCCTTCCCATTATTTTCCACTAGTTAAAATGTCTTCCCCAAGAAATAACTTATGTTAAAAACCTATATGAGAAAGCAAGGTGTTCCCATTAACATTTTTTTATCTTACTTATGTGATAATTTATCAAATGGGTTGTCCTAAGACTTCTCCAATAGTCCAAAAAATTCTAATCCCATCTCTTTACTCAAAATTTTCTTAAATACACCTACAAAAACCTATACATCACCTTCTACCAACTTGAAAATGTGGGTCTAATTTTCCATTTAATGTTTTAGTAATAGACATCTAAAGTGGGTTAATTATTTTCATTTGTTATTTAATATAAAGTTAAATTGAATCCTAAGATATGAAAATAATTTATGAATAGTGATAAAAGGGTCCAAAATTTAACACTCCAAATTAGGCTATAAGGTAACATTAGGATTTGATTTTAAAGTTTAAAGGTTTCACATATGAAGATACACATCTATTTAAATTGGTGCACCCATGTTTTGTATAGTCATGACTCTTTCTCTTGGCCTTTTATCACCTACATATCATGTCACCAATAAAATTTCCCTACCCTAAATATTTGAAGTAATTAAATGTAAATATCTCAAATAGTGTCAGTAAATACATAATGCATGCATTGTAATAACCTAAATGGTATATTTACAAAAAACACCCAAATCCATAAATAAAATAAACTCCTGATTATACTCAAAGAATCAAATGTGAAATTATTCTTCATAACCCACACTCTACTAATAATCATACAATCTTACATTGATTGAAACATCACATAATGCACTTCACACCATAGAATTGTATGAAATTAATTAAAATACTAATAACAAACACTTACAGAAAATATAGGACCCAAAAATGTGTCCGCATTGATAAATATGGTAGCATCACAATTATATCTTTCAAATAACACATACTCTACACACTGGAGATTTTCAAACCTCACACAAATTGAATCTAATGGTGTACACTACACAAATTCTACAAACTAGGACTTTGGATCTTCTTGAAAGCACACCCACAATCTCTATGTAATATTTTCATACTATATCAAGGGTGTTTCATCCATAAATCTCAACCTTCATTTGGGTTTTCATCCAAATAAGAGGAAGGATTTGAACACAAGTTTAGTTCTCAAATCAGGGGGTTTAAATGATATATCAAAGATGAATAATAAAGGAAAGAGCTTCATAATTATAAAATTTACAATTGAGGAAGATAAATTCAAGAAATAAGAGTAGAGAGAATATGGGGCATAAAATTTCACATGGTGGATGCAAATTTCAAAGAGTGATAAGCTTGGCCATGTGTAAGAGCTAAAATAAAATCCCCATATTTTGCAAAAGTCACCTCCAACTCTCATGCTTTCATAATAACACCTATTTTGCCCATGTGAAGGGGTAATAATGATGGGAATATTGTTAATATTCACCCTTGTGCCCACATGCCTTAAAATAGAGTCCACAACCTTATTTTGACTTCTCCACTTTCTCACATCATGAAGCCCACAAGTAATGACACCGTATTTCTCCCTTATGCCTTTTCCTCCAAAAATTAATCCATGAGGTCAATAAAGTAATTCTAATTTATATCCCAAGTAGAGTGGTATACCCCACTTCAAGAACATGCTCTTAAACCCATATGAGGACCCCCATGTGCCAAGCCACCTCATCCACAATCCATGGAATTTTCTATATAATCACCTACATCACCCACCACATCACTAATGAATAGTAAATTCATGAATAGTTCCTCTATGAATAGTGAATTAGTGAATAGTGTCCCTATGAATAGTTCTAGAAAAACAATGGAATGGCCAATTTTACCACAACATCAAATTATTTGGAAAATCGGTATGACAAATCCTTCCTTCCCAAAATTACTTGTCCTCAAGCTATTAAAAATCAGTATGCTCTAGAACCATTTTTTTGAGGTGTTTTATGCAACTATAGTGTCCATGCAATCTTTCCTTTATCCCTATCAAGTGATCTAATTTTTGCTAAAGTGCATTGAAAGGTATACTATCTCTAAAATTCTTCCGTAACTTATATGATTACAATACCTCTTTGATAACCATCTTGTCCTCATATAGATAAATAGCAAAGAAATGTGCATGATTCAACTTTGCTAATGAAAATTTTTAGGAAACCTAAAAAATCGATGCATGATTTGAATTTTTCACCTTTTGTTAAGAAAAAATAATTAAGACATAATTGGGCTAAATTATCTACTCTTAGCATTACCAAGATCCCAAATAAATCTCCAAAACTATGTAACATGTGTCTGATGCATCACTTTGATATTCATCTGAACTACCCCAACTAGGTTAGCATTCATAACATATTCAGCCATAATGATAGTGAACTTATCACATTATTTTCCTTCCCTAAACATATCTCCAAGATCCAATATTATGATGTTTAGGCAGCTATATATAAAAATATATATGTGCTCCAACCATTGAACCATATTATCATTCACCATATTTTCATTAATCTCAATTAAGGTCAATCCATATTATTTTTTGATCCCTTTGTATGCCACAATGAAATCATGAGCATCGATGACGTCAAACTTAGAAATTATATCTTTTAAAGATTTTATCATACCATATAGAAACTCATCATTATGCATTGACAAATCTGAGCCAAAGGATCTAAATTCACTCTTTCACCCTCCTTAAAATGATGACATAACTAAAATATATTTTTGCTATCATTCCCATATCTTGAGATGAAACTATAAGAGTGTTTACCAAACACCTTATAAATACCAAATTGGATGATGGCTGGTGCATTATTGAGTCTCAATGGTGTGACCAAAGTCTCAATGTTTCTCTAGTGATTTTAAAAAGTAGTATCCTAAAAATATTTTATTCTTATATGAGTCTGAGGATACATAGACCTCAAATCTATCTTTGAACAATACACATCATCATGCATCTTAACAATAAAATCCTCTGTGCACATGTTGGGATGTAGGTATGGAGTGATCATGATAGAATTAGAACTTGATTCCACTCTCATAATGTGATTGAGTCTTCTATTTGGTGGTAGCCCTGAAATGAAGTCACTAAACACCACATTATGCTTGTTAATAAAATTACCAATATGATAAGTACATACAATTTTTTCCCAAATAACTTGTTCATGAGAGAATACCTCTCTTTGAGATCCTCTAATGATAATCCCTCTTGTTTAGATCTACAAATATTTTATGATCTAAAGTGCCCAACCATTTGTGTGTCATGCAAATATGTAAAAATATTATGCTTCATTTTAACTTCAAGCATTGGAAAGATTCCATATTTATGACAAATGAGACCATCTCATATCACATAAATTTCATCCTTCACATCACCATCTAAAATGTAGGCAACAATAATTCTAAATTTCAGCCCATTACTTGTTATCTTTACCATATTCCTTTAAAGTTCCCAAGCATGATGTAGATTTACACCACGATGCATGATATATAATTATTTACATAAAGTGGTAAAAATATTATTTATCTTATTTAATTCTCCTTCATACAACCAAGTATTTTTGAAGATAAAAATTAGATCAACATAATTGAAATTATGATTTCTTACCTTCTCTTCTTTGAGCTGAAAATTCCTCCAACAAGTGACTAAAAAATCTTGTTTCTTGGGTTGTAAATCCAAAGTGAATTATCACACAAAATGCACACCATGCAAACTCTATGTTTTGTTGATTCCTTAAAGACTCATTATATATAAGAATTTTCCACATAAAATAATGACTAATTGTATTTCCTTCATGATGCTAATAATTTATAGTATATCCTCCTTCATGAATCCTACAACTTGCTTGTAGCTTGATAATTAAAGCACCATAACAAACTTAGTCACAAAAGTTTAAACATTAAAAAGGCACTTGATTTAATTACCCACATATAGAATCAATATTAACATAAGGAATATCTCCATTTGTTCATCATCCATGATATTGTTTTCCCATATGTGATCTACAACCCTTGAATATGGATCCTTCACAATGTGGGTAGAGAACACAAAAAACTCTATATTTTTCCTCATGCACTTTCCTCCATTTCAAATACATAATATGGATAATTTTAGAGAAATACCAATGCCTATATTTAATTTTACTCCTAAAATATTACCTGGATCACATTTGAAAACATAATGTGTAATTAAAAAAAAGAGTCCTCATGCCCTATACTAAAAGTTGTGCCTCACTCTATCACCCTTTGGTTCATTCTTTCCATGATGAATAATTTTTTTTTAATCTCATAAGAGGAAACAATAAATGATCATTATGCTCAAACCTTAAGCTATAACTATTTATCTCATCCAGATTTGATAAGGGAATAATTTTGGAGCTACATGTAGCATATCTATCCTTGTAATTCATAATATCTCCTTCAAATGTATATCTATTCACTATGCTTTTCTGATAACCAATAATTACCTTACCCTTTCAATGTTTGGAGGTTAGTGAATGTTCCTCCATATTGAATCCTTTTCATCCATCAAGTATATCCTCTTCTTCTTTTACTACATCAGCCATTGGTTGACACATTCAATCACTAGAAAATAACAAAACATCTTCTATTACGAAAAATGGTTTACCTTTAATCTGTATACTAGATTTGGCCAAAATACTTGGGTCCCACACCATTAAGTATGAGACATCTTGATGTTGAGAGAAAGGATATCCCTTCTAATTTGTACCCTTCCTCCTTTAAATATTTTTATAATACTTCTCATCATGACGTAGATTCTGTAATGACATCATATGCAACAAATCCTTCCTCTTATCAACATCCTTATTTCTCAAGTTGCAATCAATGGAGTAATCAATATGGTTAACTCTATTAGCTAATTTTAAAGTCTCTAATGTATTTTTAGTAGTATAGTAATATCACCCTTCTCACCATAAATATATTAAGTCTCAATTGGGGCATCATTCCCAAAATCATGTTCATCAACATGGATATTTGGTAGGCCATTCTCATACAACCTTGGTTCTTCCTTGACTTATTTGAATTTTTAAAGGTGTTGTCTTGCTTGAGTGGATATAAAATTTTCTCTCTTATCTCTTTTCATCGATTCATCAAACCTTTTTTGGGTTCTCATTAAATCCTTATACTTGTTTGCAATGTGGTTAGCTTATTTTCAACCACATTTTCAGGTTCCATTCTTTCTTTCTTCTGCAAGAAACATTTCTCCTCAAAATCTTCTATGGTATATTCATCCAAGCCTTGATCTCTTTCATTTTCTTGTAAGATATTTTTCTCCTCCTTGTGTGAAATTAGATGCACAACCTCTTGAGGCTCTGGTTTTACTTTATCTTCTTTATTCTACAAGAGACATTTTTTGCTAAATATTCTTTTGGAGTAAACCCTACAACAATTAAATTACTCATGAAAAGACATGGCTGCCTTAATGTCTTAAGAAATACTATGATACTCTTTATACATACAATTAAAATTAGAAATTAAGGAATTTACTATTTATTTTCTACCTTCTAGAAAATACTTGGGCTTTGTAGGCCCAAAAAAAATTCCAATACTTCTCCCATGCTTTATGCAATTGACAATCTATAAAATGAGTCTTCACAAGTTGGAAAGACATTAGATCTGATACCATTGCAATAACCTAAATGAGATATGTAAAAAAAAACACCCAACTCTAAATATAAAATGAGCTCCCACTTATACTTAAAAACTTAAATATGAAATTCTTCTTCACAACCCACACTCTATTGACAAACATACACTCTTACATTGATTGAAACATTGCATAATGAACTTCACACCATAGACGTGTATGAAATTTATTCAAATGCTTATAACAAACACTTACATAAAATATATGACTCATAAATCTCTCCACAATTATAAATATGGTAACATCACAATTATCTCTTGCAAATAACACATAATTTACACACTAGAAATCTATAAACTCCACATAAACTAAATCTGGTGTTTCACACCACACAAACACTAGAAATTGGGACTCTAGATATTCTTGAAAATAAACTCAAAATCTATGTTTGAGATTTTCATACTAGATCAATGGGTTTTTTTCCATTTATTTCAACCTTCATTTTTGTTTTTTGTCCAAAGAATAGGAAGGATTTGACCACAAGTTAAGTTCTCAAATTGGGGGTTTAAATGATATATGAAAGAAGAATAACAAATGGAAGATTTTTATACTTATAGAATTTATAATGGAGGGATATAAATGAAGTAAATAAGAAGAGAGAGAATATGGGGCATAGAATTTCATATGGTGGGGATAATTTCCAAAGAGTGATAAATTTGGCCATGTACAAGAGACAAAATCAAATCTCCAACTTTTGACAAAGTCACCTCCAACTATCATGCTTTCATAATGGCACCTATTTTGTGCATTTTAAGGGTTAATAATGATGGGGATATTTTTACTATTCATCCATGTTCCCACATGCCTTAAAAGAGAGTCACAACCTTCTTTTTACTTCTCCACCTACTCACATCATGAAACCCACAAGTAATGGTGCCAAATTTCTCCCTTATGCCTTTTCCTCCAAAAGAAAACCCATGCGGTAAATAAAGTTATTCTAATTTATCTCCCAAGTGGAGTGGTACTCTCCACTCCAAGCACATGCTCTTGACCATATGTGAGGAACCTCATGGGTTATGCCACCTCATCAAAAATCCACCTCATCTATTGCATAATCACTTGCATCACCTATCACATCACCAGTGAATAGTGATAGTGAATACTAAATTCATGAGTAGTGCCTCCATAAATAATGAGTTGGTGAGTAGTGTCCCTATGAATAGTACTATAGAAACATTAGAATGGCTAATTTTCCCACAACATCAAATTAATTACAAAGGGGACATGACACACATACCATTATATTGAAGCGTAAAATATCATTCAAATTTTGAGGTAATGTCAACATTATAGTATTTAAATATACATATAATCAAATCATATACGAAGTTATTATTTCTGCTAGAAATAAAATATAATAAAAATCATAATGAATAACTAAATTCATCTAAAACTAGAATCCAGATAATATTCATATAAGACAAATAAAAACATCACATACATAAATTCCACCATCTCATTCACAATATAATGATTCTAGATAAAAATATAAAGAGTATGTCTCATCTTGACATAATAAAAATAAATAAAAATGTAAAAAAAACTAGCACCGTGAAAATTGGGCCTCACATCCCCATCCTCATATGCAAAATTCCTCTTGGAAGTCATTGAATGTATAAATAATAGTTTAAATGACTTTATAATAATAAATAATAACTTCAAGTAATGATACTAATTTATATTAGTGGTCTCCTTAAGACAATGATTTAAAATATTAAAAAATAAATCACAAATTACAATAGGCAATATGTAAAAATATCCATGGCCAAAGATAAATAAACTCTACCCAAGGGTAAGTCATGTACTAAGGAATTTGTTAGTGTAAGCTTTTTCCCACCTAGTGGTTTTACCTACATGTCTTTTCAGCTTACATAGGTTAGTTAATTAAGTAATTATGGACCATTTAACTTTAAGGGGGTTCTAATTGTGAGTTAGGGTTTTAACTTTTTGGTGACCTAATCTCACCTTATATGTACTTTTTTTTCTCCTAAAGTGGCTAATGCAAACATTTTCTTTATGGAATTATCTTATTTTTGGAGCTCTCATTCTACCTCTACATGAATTCAACATTCATCACATGGCCGCTATTTAGATATCTTGGTGAAATCTATCAGAATTTATTTAAATTTGTTGATTAAAATTGGTTTCCAAGTTATGATGGCATATGATTAATAATTATTTAGTCAAGATCAATTTACACTTGATGATAAGAGAATATTTAACAATGTGTCATGTGTAATATTCAAAAATAAGGTAAGGCTTTACTTAATTTTATCTTGGGTAACCAAGAGCATTTTAATTTCCTTCTTGACCTATTCTTATTATTCCAATTATGCAAAAAACATACCAAGAACATGGATTGTACAAGGTGAACAAAAATTATTAATTTAAAATCTTAAGTAGTTTGTAAACCATCATATGAAAAATATTTTGAGTTTAGACATATAAAATTATCTAAATAAGTTAATATTTGTTAATTTTCAAGAAAATATTATCCATGGGAAGGCCACTTCTTGTCCCCCAACTTCTTGCACTTACCCATTTGTAAAATGTTAAATAATATTTTATGCAAACTTTTGGTTGTTTGGTGTCCTTTTTCCCCTTGTTAAAATGATCTAAAAAAGATAAGACAACATTTATTTTGGTTTAAAATTAAAAATTATAATCCTACATCACTTTAAAAGACCCCCAAAAATGTCATGGCCCATAAAAAACCCAAATTAAATTTTATATAAAAGTATAAATATATAATTAAGCTAACTTAATGTTCAAACATATTTAAAAATGTATTATTTCCATGAAATGTAATTAATTAATGATTAAATTTATTAATTTCCACAAGATCTTGTTTTTTGTGGTGCCAAAGGATAATAACTTACTTTGTATATTTACAAGCCTATAAAGTAAGTTTCATTGTATACAAAAACCTAGTCTCTAAGATAATTTTCCAAGTTATGATTGTTTGATATCCATTTACTCCCCTTATTATTTGTTCTCAATATTAATATAGAGACATATTTCTAGTTTGAAGGTCATTATATTAGTAATTAAAATTAGGGTTTTATATGGTACTTGTGTGTTTGTCAATTATCGATTCATGTTAGGATCTTATTGTCATGTTTTTCCTATTTCTCATTTTCTCCTTTCAAGAGTAAATAAAATAAATTATTTACATATCATTTATCAACCTCAAAAATTCACACAAATTTTTAATTAATGGATGCATAGATTTATTTTATTAATTTTAACTTGATTATATGTTGGAAAAGGCAACCAATGATATGTCAAAAAAATACTCAATCATTAATGTCCAAAACACCAAAGTTAAAAAAGTGTTGGTGTAATGATTTCTTATTACCATTCATCATAATCATAAGAAATTTAAAAATATACCATTTCATATGGCTTAGTTAAGCCCATTGGATTTTTATTCTTAATAATTTCTTCTCCTTATAATGGCAAGAGGAAGGTAGGCCAATTGAACTTCTCCTCGATCCTTACCATTCTATATGTAATGGTAATTAGGCCTTTTTATTCTTGTTTAAATTATTTAGTCGGTTTAAAATTATACATTTAAAAGGATTATTAAAGTGAACATAAACTGAATATTATGTGTCAAAGATAACTTGGAAACATTTGGATAGTTGAAACAAAGTGAATGCTTTTAACAATGTTCAATACCAACTATTTTATGGGATAATTGAATAATTTTATTTGCATACAAACAACCATTTTTTTTTTATATACATTACTTTTTTATTATTTAATATTTTTCCATGTATAATTATAAAAAATAGATGTTTTTTTAATAATCTCATCTCTTTAAAGAAGGTAGTCAAAGAGTCGATTTTCAAGCTACCAATGTAAATTTATAGTAGTTGTCAATTTTCAACCTTGAAAACTATTTAAAATAATGAAACTATAAAAATAGATATTAAAATAACAAAACATCTAATTTTATAAATCACCTCCTCTAGAAATATCAAATTATTGTTGCTTAATGTTTTATACACAAAAGGTGATACAAAGTTAATGGTCATGGGTCTCATGTGTGGTATGATTGTTGATTTACAATATTTCACATTAAAAAACCACACTTTAAAATAATATAAAATTAAATCCTTTTTAACATAAATTTCACCTTTGGGGAAACTACTAGTTTATGTTGAATGCCTTTTCGTTGCCAAGAACATACCAAATATTTGTCTATCATTATGTTAGATTCATGCCATGTGTAGGGTATCCATAGATATTGCCAATTTTTATAAATTTTATTTTGGGCCTTTAAGTATCAAACATGTCCCCAAATATAACCCCTTGAAATTATTGATGCATTCTTCTCAATTATTGAAAACACATATTGGAGAGATTATCATGTTACTCATACTACAGTTCTACTTTTTAAAAATACCTACACTCATAAAGTCTTTATTTTCTCATTAAATTAATGTCAAGATTTTTATTATTTGAAATTTTGATAAATTTATTTGAAGGTCACAAAAAATGATTACTTGGAAAGAGTGAAATTTAAGGAAGCATGTTAAATTCTATGCATATAGGAGAATTATGTAAATGGAAACAACTCAGTCAAATATTTTATAACTCATGACTTGTGGATGAATTACTGAAACACTCAATAATAATTAAAAAATATATAAATGCACATTTTTATATTTTATATGCCCCACCATTCTAACAAAGGGATGCTTAACCAACTTCTTTATCAGGGCCATGGTTGGTAGGCCTAAAAAAAATTGTTATTGCTACCTAACATTTTTATTTTGAAAGTTCGATAAGGGAATTCATTTTTTATAACGGAAGGTTGATATGAAATTACATTACATAAAATAAATTAAAATTTGTAAATAAAATAAACGAATGAAAAATAAATTTTAAAATTAAAAATTAAAGTCAATAAATCAAGAAAGACTATATTGAGATGAAATTCCTTAAAATAAACATACTAGATAACATGAAATTTCACTTGAATATATTTCAAGGTTGAATTAAAATTTATAATATAAATTTAAGCAAGAATTTTATTTTCTCCACTTCAAATTTTCAAGATCATAATCATGAGGCCATAAATACAATTCATCCACCTACTTATTCACAAGTAGCCTTTCATTTACATTCCCATTATTACCTTTAACCTTACTCTTCATAATCCCTTTACCATGCTTACTTTTGTAAACTTTTGTTTTTTGTCTATGATTAATTTAAGCCTAATTTTACTTCACTATATTATAATATTTATATATTGAACACACAAACATATAAAATCAAACTAATAGTAAGTGAAAGGTTATCATTATTTAAATAAAATGCATCGAAATGTAGCTCACATTGGTAGAATTCATGTTTAGGTTTCAAATTATTGCCTTGAAATTGCTATCGATAATTGTAACTAATTGAACTTGGAACTCAAAACCCTTGTCAAATTCAATGGTCAAGATTTAAAATGATTAAATATCTTTACCGTATTCAATTTTTTTGCAACAAAATTCATAATATTTCAATGTATGAGCTTTTAACATCCACTTGTTATTTCACTAGTTGTAAAGATAATTTTTTACATTAGTTGGGCCAAAAAAATGAATGGCCATATTGTCATATAAAAAAAATGATAAAAAACACACAAAAGGCCTTTTTAAAAATAATATATAATTAAAATTCTACACATCCATATCATCAACAAACTAATTAAATATGAGGTGTGTGTCACAAAACACATTGAAACAAACTCACATGCCTAAATAGCATAGACAAAAAAACAAAAGTGGCCACATTATCACTTCAAAACCATGTTTACCCCACTTATTATAATTAGCCTATGACTCTCAACAATCCTAAAACTCTTTATGTAGACCCAATGAGACCTATGACCCCAAGTCCCATATTAAAAAAATAGAGTAAAATTAGATAGGTTTGATCAACCACTAGCTCAAATGATTCTTCGTAACTCTCAATGGGGTTCAAATGGGACCTCGAGTAATTCCTACCTATCATAAGTTGACTTAGTTCACACCTTAAGTCATAACTTAAATATATTTTTAAGTTAACTTACCTTTACATAATTGCTTGACAAAAAGACCACATATTATTTTGTGGCGTTACAATGGGTCTAAAATATATTTTATTGGATACTTGAGGATGGATAAATCCATCTAAACTATTATATATCTTCATTTTCAACATCAAAATTAGAGGAAACTATAGGAGTCCTTATAGAAGTCAAAAATAGGCTCGATTTTATCTTTTCAAGTTGAAAAAAAATCCTATTTTTAGAAAGGAAGAGAATTTTTGGGAAGATGAATTATACATATTCATCCCTCCCCACATTCGGCACCCTTGGATGAATGCCATTAATAGGTTCTCCATGCTTGTACATTTTTCATTTTATTTCATTTTTTACATTTCTATCTTGATAAGATGTCTCTTGGGATTATTTCACAAGAACACATATTATTGAAATGTCTCTAGGAGGTTTTAAGTTCTCACATTTATTGAAAAGGTGTTTTGGAACTTTAAGGTCCTCCACAACCATTAATGGATGCCAAGCCACATTTAAAAAGTTTTTATTTTATTTTATTTATTTTAAATTTAAGTTTCATATTTTCAAAACAGCTTCATACAATAGAATGAAGAAAGATAAATGGGGTCCTTTTTTTATTCCGCCCATCCCAGAGATCCCCAAAACTCGTAAAATGCCAATAAGACTAAAATAGCATATTACATAAAAATGTATCATAAATTATAAAATATAGGGTTTCAGACCTTGAAATTACTTCCCTGTAGAAGAGGACAAAAAATTAATGGGGTGTCACTTTTGAGTCACCCCACCCTCATATTTTATATCAACCTCTTATGGTTATAAAAAAAACATGTAAAAGTCTAAATACAATTATGGTTTCCAAACAACTATCACATGGTGAAAATTATATCTAACAATCAATATAAAATACACACATGCATGCGCACCCCCCCCCCCCTCTATGCCCGCTAAAAATTTATAAAAAAGAGACACCAATTGTCACATATATATCATTTAGTTAGCTTAAAATCAATGATATTGAATGCATGAATAATAGTAAACTAATACTTACATCATTCCCCCTACCACATGGCTTAGCTGTGTGGCACTGTAATCTAAAGAAAAGTGTTTGTCACATGTACCTAGCTAAAGTAAACAAGATTACCATAACATACATCAAATGAATATTATCCTATTCTTTTGGGACCTATATAGCCTAAGTTTTAGTCACATGAGTGACCATGGGCTTAGTCCTTGAACCTCCCCTACCATTAGGGTACTAGCTTACAACTTTAGGGCCTATGTATTTAAAAAAGACCTTGTAGAGATAAAATTTACAAAATAATCATTACGGAAAATCACAAGACTTAAATTTATGAAATGAATTTGTACATGAAGTAAAAGTATTAATATTCCATATAATATAATTTTGGTAATAATTTTTCATAATTTCGTGTGAATTAATAAAATCATATAAATATTAAGCATTTTAAAAAGGAAAATAGGGCAATTTTAGTAGTTTACATTAAAAAAATATATCTCTTCAACTTTAAATCCAAAAATCATTCTAGGTAAAACATAAAAATAATAAAGAAGTCTATTTTCTAATAAAATTATGTTTTAGATAAATAAAATAATTTAAAATTTAGAAAAAAATTATAAACATGAACTACCCCATTTTATGTTGGAACATTTTACATTATGTGGGCACCATTATTTAGCTCTTAACACTTAGTAAAATAATTAAAGTTTTACTATTATATTTAACATGGGTTAAAACCTTGTGTAAATTTAATAATAAAACATATTATTAATTAATAACTTAGTTCATTGGGGAAAGGTTGGAACCATTGGCTACAATGGTCACCTCCCCTCATTTCAATTATAAATAGGGTTTTACCCATTTGGTAAAACATATTAATACACAATATTATTTTGTGATCAATGTGAGATACATGTGAACATTGTGAAGGTCTTTGTGAATTGTTTTAATAAAGAGTGAGAGGTTGAAGGAATGCATTGGCTACTTGGGTTTCTCAATGAATGAATAATCACCATGGTTTTTTTTTTTACCTCAATTGAGGTTTTTCACAATAATCCATGTGCAAAAATGAATTGTGTGTATTTTATAATTAACTTCCTATCTAGATCCATTCATTTCATATTACATTTCATGAATTTTATCATGGTACCAGAGCTTGGGATATGAAGTGATTGATTAGAAAGATAAAGTTGAATTATTTTACTTGTGGATCTTTACCACTATTCAATTTTTTCTAATCTAGTGTACAAGGTAAATTTAATTTAAAATTTAGCATGTAAGGCCTATGGTATGGCCATGGGAGACGCGTAATGTTGTTTGAAAAATTATCTCTATTCATGATTTTGATCTACAGAAATGTTGGATCAAACAATCATTCAAATATCAATACCAAGAAACCATATCACAATTTCAAGAATTTTTTCAAGTCAAAGAGCTACATGGGTGTCCTTTTATATCCCATGAATGTCCTGAACAAGTGAAAATTTAGTAATATTCTTCTCTTTTATAGTCCTTGAAGAGACTATGGAGTAGTCTAAAGTTAGATGTAAGTAGTCTAAAGGTAGTTTGATGCATCTAAAGAGACACCAGAGCAAGAAAATAAGCCAAAGGCATATTTTTATAGCCGTGTATGGCCTACATAGGCTGAATTTTAATCAAGAATTAAATTTTTCTATTTTATTGCCTATTTTATTCTTTTTAAGGTGAATTCATCATTATTTTAGCTTGGTAAAACATTATAGAGATCCATCTTGAATAACCAGTCAAGTTCTTATTTTTTCCATCCATATGTGCACCATTATATGACTATTACAAAAATAATAATAGAAAAACTCATATTTTGGCATTCAAACTTAGTTCTACATATTCTATGTGCTTATGTTGACCATTACAAGGTGATTTAGAGCTTTACAAAATCTGATTTGGAATGATGTAGCTTGTGGAAGCTCTTTTACATCTCCTTGGGTGTTATTACCAGGAATATATAAGGTATGTAAATGTTTTTTAACTCTATTTAATAAATAATTTATTTATTAAGTCTTGCATATTCAAGTGGCCCCTCCCTTACTAAGTTTTTTATTTTGTTTTTTACATGCATAATTTTTTTATAATTGTTTTTTATTATTATTTTACAAAAATAAAAATCAGTTTTAAATAAGTTTTTTTAAAAATATTGTGCATGTATATTTCTAATTATTATATTAAGAGAGTTGGTTATGTTTATTTTGGTAGAAACTGGAAAAAGGGGAGGTCTTTTGTTCAAATATATCCAACCGTATTTTAAAACTCTCAATTCCCCTAAATTAATAAACATTTGAATTCCATTTTTGGGTTTTCATGTGAATTTTCTTGTGTGCAAAACCTTAAACCTATCAACGTTGTTGTGACTTTTAACCTAGTATATATTTTGTCAAACATAGTCTTGTAACCAATTATTTCCTAGGTTTTGGCCCATTATTAATGCATTGGTATGGTCCATTTTTTTTATAATTGATATATTATATAGTTTACACTTTTTTTAATCATATTGTTTCGATAGTTATTTTATGTTCAACTTTTACGACACATAAATTAGTGTATTTTACTTTAATGTTTTCACATTGTTTAACATATATTTGAATAAATATTACTTGATTATACATGTAATTGGCTTTACTTTCAAATAAAGTTAAAATTCACATTTAACAAGGTTCATTTTTAATAATTATTCTTAAACTAGTATTTATTTATGACACTTTCAACAACTCATTATGTTGGATTTTTTGAAAATTTTCTTGTTATGTCTAGCATTAATTTAAATAATAATAATTTTTTTGTACTCAATATTTAATTTATTTTCAAACAGATTATAAATTCACATTTAAAAAGGGTTCAAACTTAAGCATTATATTGTGTTATACTATCACTCTTAATAAGAAGCTATGGCTTCGTCAAACTTTATATTGAATAAATATTAAATAATTAATCGATCAAAGTATAATATATGGAAAAACCATATTGAATCAATAGAACATTATTGCAAGGACTAAAAAATATCTATTAGGATGATATGCGATACCTAAACATTCAAATGTGTTTCAATAGAAATCACAAGAAGCCATGTTGACTATCTTGAAAAGTGTTAAGGATGAATTCTTAATTCATATCAAAAATCACGAGTCTTCTATAAATGCTTAGAAACTGCTTGAGTCTATGCAAGAGGGAACTCATTTTGAAAAAAAATTTATGTTAATCCTTGAATCACTTATGACATCTATGAAAGGTGATGAAAAAGCTGCTAATTTTCTTACTAAAATTAAGACTATTAAATCTCAGTTAGATGGATGCAAAAAAAAAAAAAAATTAAGATAAATTATTATATTTCATTATTCAACTTAATATTAATGAAAAAAATTAATTCATTTCAATTCTGAATTCAAAATACCAAATAGATAAAATATCCCAAACCTCACTACTCTATTTGCTCTTCTAATTTGAGAAAAGAAAGTGATTTCTAATTTTGATTATAAAAATAATTACACTTAGGATCTTCTAATTATCAACACTACTTTTTAGAAAAATATAAATTATAAATCTAACCCAAAATTTGATAATGAAAAAAATAGGAACAAAATATATGGCAATAAGAATCACAAACCTAAGTTTAATGGAAAGTTTAATGTGTGGTAAATTTGGTAATAGAATGGGTTTTTTAATATAGAAACAAAGATAGAAATAATCATAAAACCTCTAAAAATAAACAAGGAAATAAATATAACCAAAACCATTAGAAGAATAAAAACCATAATCAAGATCATAATACTGACATTATTGCTTTGTAAGTCACCTTGTTTGATTCTACTGACAATGAATGGTGTTTATATAGTCATGCATTGCATCATATGACTTTATTATATAAAATTTTATTTGATAATAGAAATATATCTATAAGATATTTATTTAAGTGACAATTTATTTTTAGAAGTTACTAAGCAAGGAAAAGGTAAAGTATACAAATGTTGTTATAAATGTGTGTTCTGTGATTGATGAAGATTGTTTATACATATTTTATGTTATCTTTCATTTCATAGTATAAATTAATTTCAATAATTTCATTGAATATTAATTTATGTTAATTTTATAAGTTTAATGTGTGTGTGTGTGTGTGTGTGTGTGTGTGTGTGTGTGGACATGATCTTATGATTTGTCTTCATGTTATTTCTATCTAACATGAAATTTATGAGGTATACTTACATGGTAAGAAATACACTAAAATATTTCAAAATAATCATGATGATAACTCTTCTCATCCTTAAATGGTTTATTGATAGTGATGTTATAAGATCAAGTAGAAGTTTCACCTCTTAATGATTATTTATATGATATTACATTAAAGCTACTAACTAAATTTATAGTTTCTCAACTTCAATGATATATTTTAGTAATAATAATTAGTTTTATTCTTGAAAAATTATAATCACAATTATATTATATTAGATATATTATTTTTAGATAAGAAATAAAACAAATTATAGAAACTAGTTAGGAAACTAAAATCCTACATGTGTAAGTAAATCAAATTGAGGAAACTAAGAAAAGCTACATTAAAATATAAAAAAAGAGAGACAAACCATTATGAAAGATATACATGAAAACCCTAATAAAATATCAAGGGAAAAAACATGGGGCAAAGGTAGTATCTAGAATTGATATTCATCAAATACTATCTTTACAACATTAACTCCTCTCAACAAATCCTTTTTAGTGCTTACAATTCCTTGGGTGAACCAAACTTGCAACCAAGCCTTATAGGGTCCAACCTCCAAGCTATAACATGAAATTTGATCATGATGCTAACACCATAACATCTAAGGTGAGATGCAAAGTATCAGCCTACATTTGCATGAGCTAAGATAATAAGCCTCCAAGCTCCATGTCTTCATCTAGGTGAGACTATCTAACATATCCTTTCAGGATCTAAACTCTTACCTTAATGATCTCCATGATTATAAAAATATAGGTGAGTCATGCTCTCATATAATCCTTATAGGCTTTAACCACCTAAGAATGAATGATGCTTATAACCCAATCATCTAGGTAAGATAAGCTTCCATGTCTTCCAATATCCAACCTGTAATAATGATCCAAGAGTGGATAGACCTTAATGGTATTCTCATATAATACAAAGAGAAAATAATGATTTATAGCATTTTACATGGGAGAGGGGGAGAGGGATAAATGCATAGTGTCCCCTTATAAATTTGACCCACATATGAGTGGGGTGTTATGTGATCTCTTTAATGTTTATCACCATGTGAAAAAGTCCTCAAAGCATCTTCACTTTATCCGAGAACATGTCTCATCACTTCCATAGGTTAGTCCAAACACTCAATAGTGTTCTTCTTATCTTCATCTCTATGGGTCATCAAAGTGGATGTTCCACTTTGGAAAATATATAATAAACCCCATGTGACTCCAAGAATTGTACTCCACTCACATATGTGAGGCCAATATATTATACTGTATTCTTATCTTCATGTTTTATGTGACCACACAATTCCAAAAGGTATTTTAGTCACCTTTTAGATTTTTCTATACATGTGAATCATGGGTACCCTTACAAATTTTAATCATGCATGAAACTTTGTATTTTTAACCATGTGACAACCCACATGTGACTCATTAAAGAAAAAAATTATATCCTCTAGTGGATTACTATGGCCCACACCTGCCACATCATCTTGATCACACCTAAGACCCACCATGGGCCCATGCCACATCACTATCCTACCACATTACCTATATGCCACATCACTTACATGCCAACCACATCACCAAGATGTCATCTCAACATGCCACATCACCATGAATAGTGACCTATGAATAATGGATTCACACCCTAACAATCTCCCACTTAAAGTCATATTCATAGAAATTACCATCCCTATGTCTTCTACCAACTAGCTTCCATTCAGCGATCATCAATGCCCACTATTTCTCACACACAATCCTAGTAGAAGTTTTATTCACTACTAAAACTTCTATACCCTAATTGACATTGTCAACATATACTTCTCCATAGAAAATTTGTATCAGCTTGAAGTGACTCCCACTTCACCACAAACCCATCCTTCTTCAAGATTCTACCATGAACATATCACAACTCCTATTGCTTGGAAGTATCTAGTTTATTATACACCATGGATTTCTTTAGGATTATCCTACTCTAGATTAATATAATACATAGTATAACCATATTCTCCTCCTTTATTCTAGTACACTCCAAAATACAACTTATAACTAAAATAAGTGAGATACTTCACCTCATTACTTTTCCCATCATTGGGTATCTCCATCATTGGTTTGCTCTTTCATCTCATCCTAATTTTCTAAGCCATCTCACCATTGATATTCATCATGTTAGGGCCTAAAACCAACATTCCATTAATCCAAAGGAGCAAACTTTTCCAAACTTTGGCTCTTCATAAAGGTACCATTGTATTCCATCTATACATCTACTTCAGCCTATACAATCTTCAATCCACAAACCAACAACTCTTTGCCTCAACCTCATAGCCCTCCTAATTAATCCATCTCATCAAGAGATCACCATGTATAAATGATGCTTTCACATCCCAATATTCCTTACATGAATAATAATAAATGAAAACTACAATCATGATAGTAGTGTACAATTGGGGAAAAGAATCTAAAAAAGTCAACACTTGACTTTTACATGTAGCAAACTGCCACCCACCATGATAAACATAGTACCTCTCAACATTTCTTAGGAAATTATCTCACTACTCATTGAATCATATAACCTACCAGTTTTGTTATCCCTAAATATATAGTCAAGCTACATCTTCTCTATTACATGTCTAACCAAACTCATGTGTAGAGTTATTCCATGCATTGGTCGACTTGGATACTCATATCAGCTACACCATAACCCTCCTAGATAATCACTTCTATCATAATATAACCATTGATCTCTTCACTCAATTCATCTCTAAGTCTATGAAAGATTCAAAATTGACCTTCTTCTTCTATAGAACCTTGGGTCTCAAATTGTTCTCCTCCATCCTTTAACTTCTCCATTAGGTATAGATTTAGGTTTCTAGTACCTCCTCCTCTACATGGAATTTTTGAAAATCTCAACCAATATTTTATGATATTAGGGCCCCACAACTTATATCCCCTTATCCAATGGAGAACCATAATAAGGTACATGACTTGTCATCACCCTCCATCTACACCAATTGAGACTAGCTTTCTCCACCACAAGCTAAACAGTTGCTTATTTAATAGGAACACTATGTTGGTGATAATTCATCTGGTAAATATTCTTCAAATTCTTTTCTACATTCTCCATATACATCTCCCATAGAGATAAACATGTATCATAAGAATTTTTTTTATTTCACATCTTGGTCTCTCCACCTATAGCTCCCACTTGCACAAAACCAACCAACAACCATGGCTCTGATACTAGTTGTTAGAGATAAAAAAATATCTGATACCATTTTATAGAAAATATACATCCTACATGTGTAATTAAATCAAAATGATGACATTAAAATAAGTTACATTAAAACACAATATAGGAAAGACAAACCATTATGCAAGATATATGTGAAAACCTTAATAATCTAGCAAAGGAAAAGCCATAGGGGAAAGGTACCATCCTAACTTTATATTCATTATTAACTCTCTCCAAAACATCATCTCTTCTTAATAACTCCTTTTTAGTGATTACAAGCTCTCAGGTCATCTAAGCTTGCAACCAAGCTTTATTGGTTCCAACCTATCAAATGTAACATGAAACTCCATCATGATGATAACACCATATCATCCAAGGTGAGCTCCAAAACATCAACCTCCATCTCCATGATCTAACAGAACAAGCCTCCAAGATCAATATCTTCTTCTAGGTGAACCAAACTAACATAGCCTTTTAGTAGCTAACCTCTAACCTCAAAGATCTCCATGTTTCTAAAAATCTAGGTGAGCCACGTTCTCATCTAGGCCTTATAAGATGTAACCACCTAAGCATGAATTATGGTTACAACCCAAGCATCTATTTGATATAATCTTCCATGCCTTCCAAGCTCTAACATACAACAATGATCCAAAAATGTATCCCTTAATGTTCTTCTCATAAAATACAAATTGAGTATTATGAGGGAATATTTTAAAATAAATTTTGACTATTATGGTAACCAATAAACTACAATTATAATACACATTTCAAATTTAATACTATAATACATTATAATGTCCATTTGATAAAAAATTCTTCCCTTTATTGTATCTAAATTTATAATGACAATAGAGATGATTTAAAGGTTAGTTAAGCAATTCTATTTCTTTTTTCACAATATTTACACATTGAAATATTACATACAAATGTCTTGTAGCCATAAATTCTATTTTTAATAAATATTCAAAATAAAACATAAATAAACTATTATTAGAATCAAGCTCGAATGTGCTCTTATGAGGCCAAACCAAGGAGTTGATTTCCTTCCATCCTTTTTCTATCATTAGGCAACTAACCTAGGCACCCTTAAGCCTAGTACTCCTACCTCCAAGCATAAGTATCAAAAAAAAAATGATAAGGTAAATGTGGGTAAAGGAAAGGTGAGAAGATAAACAAGAAGAATCACTTATCAAATTTAATTTAAAACAAGGGTTTATACTAAACTTGAAACCAAAACCACCTAAATCCATATCAAAAACACATATATGCAAAATGTATAAGTGGTACATGTAATTAAAAAAGGATTGACAACACTTATCAAGGCTCCAAATTCATCCATTGTGAATGTGAGTTATCACCCCACATGATGGGGTGGAAGGAGTAATTTGTATTTTCCCCTTTCTCTAACCCTTCTCCCTTATGATGGAAGGATTTTGTTACATTTTTGTTAACTTTTACAAAATCCAATGAAATGGAAAAACATAGGCAGACTTTTATAACATAGTTCCCTTACCCGAACCCTACTTATTTAAGGAACATTCTGATTTAACTATTTTGGGAATATTTGAGTATTATTCATAATTTAGTTAAGGGTCTAGAATAATAAAATCAATAAATAATATTTCAAATAAATAGATTACTGATTTGTATAATTTATTTTACCTTCATAGTTTTATAAAAACAATGATGAAAGAGGATAAATGCAACTTATCTTACAATTGGGCTGATACGACTGAGATAAAGGTTGGTACTGGATGTGAAGGACTAAGACACTATCATGAATCTAGATCTAGATTTTATTTAGCAAAAAGATAGGATCATCAAAAATAGAACATTTCAAGGTCTGGTGTTATAGTCCAGGTCTTACCACTATTGTACAAATTAGTCACAAAGATCTAATATTTTTGGGTTTTGTCCACTATTCCTATGTTAATTTTCCTATGAAATTGTAGATCTTGACTATCGATGGAGATATTTATAGAGTTCATCTAATATCCAACCCTAGGATTTTAGGATGCTTGAATGAAACTTGAGAAAAAGGGGGATTAGTGTGTGTAAGATACTCTAAATGTGTATCCACACCCCTTGTGTTGGCACACTACCTATATACTAATACTTGGAAGAGGGATCAAGACATATGTATTTCTCCCAGTTAATGTGCTTTGTGCAATAGTGCTATGTGAATGCAAAAAATGCTAAATTGGGTGTGTTTAAGGTGGATAGGGACTAGTGTGAGGTTTGAATAAGCTTCTAGTTGTATTGGTTGGCTATATGCAGGGAATAGGTAAAATTGCCTTAGTGGTTTTTCTTGAATTTTTTCTTGCTTTTTAAAAATTGAAAACCCATTCTAAATTAAATTTAAATGGGATTTTATAGAGATCTATTGGTCATGGGTTAAATGCATTCATTCTAGGCTAGCATAATGAAAAAGATGGAATAAGAGAAAATGGTCATTTTAGATCAAAAAGTGATTAAATGGGAGCATTATAAATGGGACACCTTAGGGTCTAGGGATATAATCCAACACTAGCACTCCTATCCTATAGGCTCAAGACCTGGGGTGATGGAATAAGCATGAAAAATGGAGTCTAGCTAAGCTAGAATCAAGTCTCAAAAGTCTATAGATGTTTGGGAATCAATGAAAAGTTGTCTATAAGGGTTATAAGATAATGAAAGAGAGATCTATGGTTTGGGTGTCACAAGCCACACTCAAGCTACCTATTTTAACATTTTATATGACTACATTTACCCCCCTTTATTCTAGTGATGTAGCAAAGTGAAATAATAGGATAAAGGAAAAATAGAAAGCGTACATGAAATTACCTGCAAGGGTGAAGCCCATGAAGTTGTGTGATGTTAGGTGTTCCTGGAGAGAGAACACCATGAAGTGTAAATATGCAAAATAAATTAGGATTAAATTAGTTCTTATTAGATATGTTATATCTAAAATAATAATGTACAAATCTGGGTAAGAGAGAGAGCAAGAGAAAGGAATGAATACACCTCATCGAGTATGTGGACCAATACAAAACATGTTGTGATGCTATATGTGTGCTAGATATGTGTTGTACCAAGAGTAATATTATGAATTGAGCTGAGGGCTCAATTCTTTAAGAGTGGATCAGAAATATAAAGGCTAGCCCTTTGGCTCCATCATCACCCACTGAGTGAAGTTATGTGATCATGCATGTGTTAATCAATGTTTGAATTATGTTTCCAATCTCTCTAAGTAGGTGGCTTAAGAATACCAAGGTTAAATAGTACTTTGGCTCCATCATTACCCACTAAGTGAAACTATAATCTAATATTGATATGAATGTGTATCATATGAGATGGCTACTAAAGCCTATGAATGCTCTAAAAAATAATAATGTGGCATGGATAGTTTAATGTCTACTAGAAACTAGGCCAATCTTGACCAATCTAAAAGGAAGAGATTAGGCTTGTATGAAATCCACTCCAAAACTAGAAACTAGGCTTATGTGGAATTCACTTAGGAATGTGAAGGTTAGGATTGTATGAAAGCCACTCTAAAATGATGCCAACCACCTATCAATGGACTAAGGCACACAACTACTTAGAATGCCTAGGTAATATATTAAACTCATAAATAAAATAAGACCAATGTGCCATGCACATTGACCTCAATCACTAGTGTTTATAATTTAGATTATGATCTGAAAGTTGTAACAACTACCTAATCTAAAACTAGAAGTGAGATCCATCATGTCATGCATGATGCCCCTATATCTAGATTCTTTAAGAAAAACTATATTGAAAATACTAAATTTGGACTAATCTATATTTGAAAAAACTATAGATGAGCTTACCTTTATGCCTATTTCTAGAAAAGTTATTTTTTTTACTATTTAGATGGGAGTGCTAAAAATATGACACCCTGCTATCTAATGTTATTATACATATCCAGTGTTGTTGTCTTTTACTAAAATTGATGACTATTTTGTAATCATCACTATGTTTTGGTCTCTTATGCCTAGTTTGGGTTTCTGTTGTTGTTTTGAGTGTTCTAAAAATTATTATTTCAATTCGTAGGAGCTATGATCTCTATGATAAAAACCATGTTTTTTGCTCCCTCTTCTGAGGGTAGGAATGAAGACCCTATAATGACTACCCTCAAAAGAAAGATCTCTACAAGTTTGTTAAACTATGGATTACATGATATAGTAATGATAATTGAAAATATATCTCAAGATATAGCATAATTTGTATTATAGATTATTAGATCAATAGGGGTGTGCCTAGACACATATAACAATGTAATAACATGTACAATATAGTGAACTAGAACTAGAAGTTTGATTAGTTGTTGGTTTTCAAGGAGGGATGGAGAATGATGTCCATCATGGCATCCAAGAAAGTAAGAGAATTCATGATGTGGATCATGACATTGTGAATAATTTAGAAGCAAACAAGAAACAAGCACATAATGAAAGAAGCAAGAAGCAAAAAGCATACAAGAGTGGCCAAGGGGCCAAGAAAATAAGAGACATGGTCACATGCCACTCGAACTAGAATTCAAACATACAAGGCATGTTCAAATTCTGCATATGCATATAATTCAAAATAAGAAAGTATGGCATGAATGCCACAGACACATAAAAGTGTACAAGTAAATAAAATTGGAAAATGTCCTAAGGCACACACAAAAATAGAAGAAACAAGAACTAGGAAATACAATCACATCTAGCTATAAAAATCAAGAAAGGAAAGAAAGTAATATACTAGAAATACAATTGACTGTAACTAATCAAATCAAGAAGTAAAAATATGCAAGATATGGAGTACAAGACTAGGTATATGCTAAGAAATACACAAGTGTTATACACTAGTGAGTGTCAATAAAGTAATCTAAGTAAGCTAGTAAGTAATGTACATCAACATGATAATTAGAGTGTGTGCTATAGGAATGACATAACCTATATGGTGTAGTCATGTATAAGATGCCCCAAGTGGGTAAATATATAGATGTATATCTCAAATGTAGAAGTAGGATGCCCCCTTAATGGGTAGAGTGAAGTATTTAAGGATCTAGATGTCAATTCACACACTCAAAGAAGATCAAGTGAAGCATGGTAATGTAGATAAAAAGATTAAAAAATAGCATAGAACAACAAAATGTAAGTCTGGCATGGTATTAGAAATGTAATGCATGGATAATGCATATAATTGGAATATTTTTGGGTTTTTAATTATTTGAATGTTTTTGGATTTTGAAATTTTGATGTTTTTGTATTTTGACATATTTAAATGTTTTTAGATTTTCAATATTTGAAATTTTGATGTTTTCGATATTTTAAACTATGTACAATCAATCATGAGGAGACTATGTACAAGAGATACTAAGAAACTATGTACAAATAAGCAAAAAGAAACTATGTACAAGTAAGATGAAAGCAAAATATATGTAAAATAATGTGTGAAATGAAATACTAGACATGAAATCTACATAGATGTATAATATTTATTGGATTATTGACTTTATTTCCTTCAAGTGAGTCTAAAATATACACTTTAGGACTAAGCTTTATGGTAACAAGGTATGGACCTAGCAAATTTAGTTTGAATTTTCCTTTGATTTCTTCTTTAGCATTGACATTACAAAGATTTTCTTTGAGAATGAGATCATTAACTTCAAATTATCTAGTGTGAACTCATTTTTTGTATTATCATTGTATGTGTTACTATTATATTCTAAGATGTTTAGCTACCTGAATGCATGTATGGTCTAACTACTTGAGTTGGTGTAGATGGACTACTATAAATGTATCAATTCTTGGCATATCTGAGTAGGAACAAGCAAAGAGTTTTGAAAAATATATTAAAGTTTGATGAATATATATATCTTATTCCTTTCATAGGGAAGAAACTAACAATGCAATATGGGCATCTAGATCAGTGCTAAAATTGAAATTAAATATTTACTCGTTAAGTAATGTGGAATGATCCAGTGTGTATAGAGTTGTAGGAATAGTATCATGTGAATCAATTGGTATGTCTTGGGGAGAATATAGATTTTCTCTAAATTACACATTGGCATTTATGTGATGAGTAAATCTATTTTTATGATAAGAATATGGGAGGTTCTCATATGCTCTAAAAAATTATAGGAGGGATTCATTTTTACAGAATTAATATAATGTGAACATCTCTAGTGAAACTATATCATTGATAAGATCCAGATAGACCAATGATAATGTATAGGTATGATTAACTGTATGGTTGATATGTATAATGGGTGGAAAAAAAATTATGTGATTTTAAGTAGTGGGAGAAGGTTTATCATGAAGAAGGGTAATCTAATATCCCAACACTTGCTTTCGATGTTGTGTGGATGCCTCGATAGGATTGACAATTCCTTGTTCATGTTTTCCTAGACCTTTTCCATGATATCACATATTATTAAGACATTTAAGTGAAAAAGGGGAAGTAAATTGGTGATGATTTGGTGTCGATGCTATTATAGAACTTAGAATTGTTTGATGTGTTGCATGGTTTGAGGGTGTACTAGGAGTCATGGGTTGTGTAGGTATACTACCAAGAATAAAGTGTGGAATATAATTATGTGGAGATTTGACAACTTGGCATTATTTAGAAGGTTCATTATTTATTGGGCATCTATATATGTATCCTTTGTAACTAAATTTTAGACAAGTATGGAGTATAGAAGGGAGTGCATGCATATCATGAATCCAAGGCTGATCAAGTAATAAATTATAATTGAAGTCATTTGGCATGACTTGGCAAGTAGTTCATAGTGTCTTAGGCCCTAATGTATGTTTTATTATTATTTGACCCATGACTTTCTCTAGGTTGTTGTCAAATCCTCTGATGTTCATGTTAGAATGGTCAAGATCTTGAGATTGTATATTAAAACATTTAATAAAAGAAATATTGCAGATGATGAGTCCTAAATCATTATCAACTAACACTATTTTTACCCCCATATCATTAATTCTTAATTGAATATACAAAGGTATATATTTTTCAATGATGTGTCATGGGGGTAAATCATCTTTCTAAAAGGAAATATGTTCTTCAATCCATTGCATTATGTTGAGGATAGAGGGAACATAAGCTAGTTTGATGGGAATATGAATCATTGCATTGTAAAGGGCTGCATATAATACATATTTGTAAACATCTAATCACTATAGGATCTTGAGAATTGAAACTGTATCAGAAGGTGTGCTAACCTGAGTTATAAAGCTATAGCCATGGGTGTAATAAACTTGCCTATATTCATAAACATGGGTGATAACATATACCACATGATATACTATAGGCATAGAGTTGGCATCAGGTGTGGGATAAGAGTTAGATTTACTAAGTTTGAAGGGAGGAGGGATAGATATGCACGCTAGGGTTTTCTTGTGTCTAGTAGTGATAGGGAAATAATCAAAAGTAGCCAATGAGTTATATTCATCTAGGTATAAATCATGAATGTGAAATGAAATGAATGAATGAAATTAGAGTTATAAGTTGTATAACAATAAGTTTATAAAGAGCATTCCACATGAGAGATAAAATTTTTGAGATAGAGAGCATGGAATTGTGCATTAATGCATAAAGAACTTTGACATGTGCTATGACATTTCTAATGTGTTTAGCATGATAAACTTGAACAAAATTCCATATGAGAGATAGAAAGCAAGTAATAGAAAGAATGAATTTGTGCATGAATGCATAATAAAATTTGACATGTGCTATGACATTTTTAATGTGTTTATCATGATAAAATTGAATTTTTTTTTTCCATATGAGAGATATAAAGCAAGTAATAGAAATAATGAATTTTTGCATGAATGCATAAGAAACATTGACATGTTATATGAATTTTTTAATGTGTTTAGCATGATAAACTTGAAAAAAAATTCATATGAGAGATAGAAAGAAAGTAGTGAAACCTTGTATTAAATTCAAATAAACATTGCTTTGAAGGAGATGGATCATATTTTATGTAACAATAACTTTCTTAATATTATCCCATATAAAGAAAAGTAAGCATGAAATGCAAATAATGAAGATTTGTATTAACATATAGTAAGATTCATCATTCATGTAAATTATAGGACTATGTATGGTCTCATTATTTGCAAGAAATACAAGAAATATGTGTAAATAAATGAGATCCATTTTTATTTTTATGTGAAATCTGATTTTAGATGTAAAGTGATACATCAGAAGTAATGGGACCTAGTATGTGCAACTAGGGTTTGGAAGAATATATATATATATATATATATATATATATATATATATAATTATTTTGAATTTTAAAAATTAAAGTGAATTTATAATTCAAATATGTAGGTAAAAAATTAGAAAAATTTGTAAACATCACCAAGGGATTTACCCTAGGCTTTTTATGCATAAACGATGTAAGTTGGGTTGACTAAATGATTTAAATATTTTAGGAATATTGGAGTATTATTAATAATTTATTTAAGGGTCTAGAATAATAATATTATTAAATAATATTGCAATAAATAGAGTACTAATTTGTATAACTTATTTGACCTTCTATGTTTTCTAAAAATAGTGATAAAAGAAGAGAAATGTAACTTATCTTAAAATTAAGCTGATAGAAATGAGATAGAGTTTGATACCAGCCATGCAGGAATAAAAAAATATCATGAATATAGATCTAGATTTCATTTGGTGAAAGGATAGGAGCATAAAAAACATGACACTTTAGGGTCTAGTGTTATAGTCTAGGTCCTGCCGCTATTGTCCAAACTAGTCACATAGATCCAAGCTTTATGAGTTTTGTTTGTTGTTCTTATTTTAGTCTAGATATGAAATTTTATATCTTGAATGTTGATGGATCTTCTTGTATATCTTATTTAATCTCCAACCCTAAGCCTTCACGATGCATAAATGAAACTTGAGAAAGAGTGGGGGGGGGGGGGGGCGGGGTGGGGTTAGTGTGTGTAAGATGCACTGAATGTGTATTCACATCCCTTATATGGGAACACTACCTACATACCAATACTATGAAGAGGGATCAAGCCATATGTAGTTATCCCATTTGATGTTCTTTATGTAGATGAAAGAAATGCTGAATTAGGTGTGCTTGAGGTGGCTAGTGACTGGTGTGAGGGTTTGAATAAGCTTATAGTTGTATTGGCTAGTTATATGAAAAAATAAAGAAAATTACCTTAGTGTTTTTTATTTTATTCTTTATTATTTTTTAATAATTTCGAACCCCTTATAAATGAACATTGAATGGAATTTTATAGAGATATTTTGGTCATGGGTTAAATGTATTCGCACTAGGATGGCATAATGAAGAAGATGAATCGAGAGAAAATGGAAATTTTGAAAAGTGATTGGATAGGAGTGTTAGAAATGGGACACCCTAGGGTAAAACACTATAGTCCAAGTTCAATGATCCTATCCTATAGGATTAGGACCTAAGGGGATGGAATAAGCATGAAAAATAGAGTATGGCTGAGCTATAATCAAGTCTTAGAAGTCTATGGATGTCTGAAAATTAGTGAAAAGGTATCTAGAAGGGTCATGAGATAATGAAAGAGGGACCTATGTGTTGGGTGTCATAATCCACACTAAACACTAATTTTGACCTTTTATATGACTACACATTCTTTACAAACAAGACTAGGCCCATTTTCAAACTATAAAATTATAAATTTAAATAAAAAAAAGGCTGGTAAAAAAATAGGATTAATTTATCATCTCCATGCCCTAAAATAGGCTAAAAATGTCATGGTGGCCTCAGGCTCCACCACAAAAATCACAATAAAAAAATAGGGTAAGATAAGCTACTATAAAACCTCTTGAAACCACACATACAATAAGTAAAAATAAGTTTTCTTAAAAATAAATGAAGTAACACATTCATGGGTGAAGTGTAAGGACATACCTTTATTCCAACACTTGATTATATATATTAAAACTTCATATAAGTGCCTTGTTGTAAGTTATCTTCTTCCAAAACCAACTTCTTGTTGGAGAGTTATGATGATGTCACATAGGTTCCCTGGTGAGTGGATGAAGTGCCTTGATAGTCTATGTGATAATGAAAAAGTATGAAAAGTGTTTATTCTTGTATACTTTAAGGTGACTTAGTTGATCTTCAAAGTTTGAATGATCAGAGGTGTTTAGGGTTGAGTATGATGACTAGAGCATGTGAAATAGGTCTATAAGATGTTATCTTTGATTTGAAAGATTGTGTGCATGAGTGAAATTCATCTGGTATTTCATTGTTCTCATCTAGGCACTTTGGGTCTACTAGCAAAAAATATGAGTAAGCAGTTTGATGACATCACCATTGCCACATGGGATGAGTCAAGGGGAGCTAGTTAGATGCTTATGATCAGTGTATTCCCTAGTTATTTTATGCTAAATATCAAGTCATACATAAAATCATGGTTAAAGATATGAGGATGAAAGTTGGACTTTTAAACATATTTCATTATTTTCTCATACTTAGCCAAATTTGCAAAGTGGCTGAAAAGAGCTGAGTAAGCATGTTGTTGAGGTCCTGAATTAAAGTGTAGAAGAACTTATCGAGGTGCAAAAATGTCTACTCATGCATATTGATAGAGTCCCCATAGTCATTTATGATAGAGTTAAATCCTGAGAAAGATCAATGGTGTGTGATTGATACATATATTTAGGAGGAATAAAGATGAGTACATGTGAAAATTTATATGATAATGATCCAATGGTGAGTGATCATTCATAAAGTTGATTGAACTATGAGCATTGATCATTAAAACTTGATCAATCTATAGAGATCGATGGAGCATGTGAAGTCAAGTTTCTAGATTGCACGAGATGAGGTTAACATGAATGTTGTTTAATGTTTGGATTTTTTTATTTATATATTAAAACTTGGACAATATGGATGGTATGATATTGATCATGAGCTGAGAGTCCATGAGATCTGAGCATTGTGTTTGAAGGTTAACTATGACCATTGGTATTCAAATATTTGAATTTAACATAATAAAAACCAAAGCTATATATTTTGAACTTATATTTTGATAAAATAGAAATTTCTCATATATTAAAAATAAAAGTGGTAAAGGACTCCAAGGTGCATTTAGTTATATAGTTTTGAATATTTAGAAGTAAGTATAGACAAAGATATTAAGCTTAGAAGGTTGACTATGTGTTCATGCTTATTTTTCAAGTGACTTGACAAGGATATTCAAGATTTTATAGATAATGTTCTGATGTCTCATGATGAATTAGCTATTAGATTGTGTTTTAGACTCTATGAGGATGATCTTTGTGGTTTTTTGAGTTGTGATAAATCTATCTTGAGTATGAAAAATGCTTAAGAAGTTGATTGTTTGTTCGGTAATGGTGCTCCTGTATGTAAGGTTTATATTTGAGTTGTTTGAGCATATGTAGAAGTGAGATAAGTTGACTATGATAATTTTAGGATGTATAAGGGGAGATAATTAGTGGACCCATGTATTTTAAAGTGGTCCTATGTTCAGTTTTTGCTCAAAAGAGTGATAAATGAGTGAATGAGTTCACATGAGACTTATAAGGGCTACAAGTGCCTTATTAAAAGGTGTAGTTCCTTAACAGTGACCCATAGATGCTATGACCAACCTATGAATATTATTTTGAGATGTGTATTTGTATGAAATATGTCTTAAGGGATAAGACATGCCTAGTGGCCAACCAAGGTAATGATTATCAAGATTGCTCTATAAATAGTGGAACCAAAGATGATGGGTTCTAGATGTGTGAATGAGAGAGTTGGGAGAGTTTTGAGAGAGGCTTGTGTGTGCGTTATGGAGTGAAGGAGGGGTTGAGTGTGCTAAGGATTTTTTTAAGAGTAGATTAATTTTATAACTATTTGCATGACCTAATGATCATAATTGTATTGGAAAAGTAGTGCATTAATAGATTGAGTGTGAGCAAAGGTGAAGAGGGATAAGTTGAGGTCTATCATCAGGTGTTATTGACATCATTTTAGAGGTGTAAGTGTTTTATAGGTGTTTTTTTGGTAACCCAATATCAAAGGTGGTTATATCCTCCTTGAAAGGTAGAACGTACTAAAAGTTTTGGTTGTTATTAAATCTTAGCTAGATAGGTATGGTAGCACCTTATGGGATTAGAGTCTCACTAAATATGGATTTTAGTTCCTTGATAATTTTTAGATAATACAAATTAGATATAATTGACAATATTCCAATTATAGGCTCCAATGGGTTTTCTCCCCCAATAGGGTTTCCCATGTATGTCATGTGTTATGTGATTGATCTTGCATTGTCTCTCTTACTCATTGATGTTAATGTTGTGTATGATTTGTGATTGTTTATGGTAAATTATTAAGTGTTTGAAAAGATAAAATTTAAGTTGGATTTTTTGGGATCACTAATTCACCCTTTGTCTCAGTGATTGTACTTTTAACACCTCTTCTTCATCTTCTTTTCTAAGCTTCCTTCTTTCTTAGAAAGATTTAGTTTTAATCTAAAAATGAAAAATATAGAAGAGTCCCTCTAAGGAAGAATTCATATTTTATTATATAAAATGTGATAAATATCAATAGCCAATGGGAAGGTGACACTTTTCCCTTCTCATTCTTTACCCCTAGTCAGAAAGTCCTCCCCAATTAATAACTTATGTTACAAACCTATGTGAGAAAGTAAGACATGCCCATTCTCATACATGTTTTATCTTCCCATGCCATGAATTATCAAATGCATTATCCTTTAACTTATCAAATAGTCCAAAAAAGTATAAGCATGTCTCTTTAGTTAAAAGGATCTTAAATGCACCTTCAAACACCTATACGTCACCTTATACCAACTTGAAAATGTTAGTCCAATTTTCCATTTAATCTTTTAGTAAGATACATCTAAAGTGAGTTACTTTTTTTAATTTATGATTTAATATAAATTCAAATTGAATCTTAAGGTGTGTAAAAATTATGAATGGTGCTAAAAGGTTAAAAAAGTTAACACTCCAAATTAGGATATAAGGTAACATTGGGATTTGATTTTAAATTTAATGGTTTCACATAGAAAAATACTCAACTATTTCCATCAGTGCACCCATGTTTTGCATAGTCATAAATCTCTCACTTGGCCTTCTATCACCTGCATATCACTTCATTCATAAAATTTCCTTACCATAGATATTTCATGTAATTAAATATAAATATCTCAAATAGTTTTAATAAATACATAATGCATACATACCATTATCTCAAAGCATAAAAATTTAATTAACATTTTGAGGTAATGTCAACATGATAATATTGAAATATCCATATAATCAAATCATACACTAAAGTATTATTTATATTAGAAAAAAATACAATAAACATCATTATGAACAATTGAAATCATCGACAACTAGCATCCGAATAATACTCATGAAAGAAGAATAACAACATCACATACATAAATTACACTATCTCATTCATAATATAAAAATAAGTATTTCATGCATCATAAAGTATAAATATTACATCTCATCTTGACATAAGAACAAGAAATAAAAATGTAAAAAATAAGCACTATGAAAATTGGTTCCCACATCTACCTCCCCTTATGTAGACTTCATCTTGGAAGTCACTGAATTTGTAAATAATAGTTTCAATGATTTTATAATAACCTCAAGTAACCCTACTAATTCAACATAGTGTTCTCCCTAATACAATTATTTAAAATCTCAACAAATAGATTAGAAATTACAATAGACAATATTTGAAAATATCCATGGCCAAAGATAGATAAACTCCACCTAAGGGTAAGTCATGCACTAAGGAATTAATTTAATTTTGTTGATTAATATTGGTTTCTAAGCTATGATGGCATATGATTAATATTTATTTAGTCCAATTCAATTTCCACTTGATGAAAATATCATGTTTAAAAATGTGTCGTGTTTAATATTCAAGAACAAGGTAAGGATTTATTTAATTTTACCTTGGGTAACCAAGAGCATTTTAATTTCCTTCTTGTAATATTATTATTATTCCAATAATTCCAAAAGTAATCCAATAACATGGATTCCACAAGGTGAAAAAAAATTGATCATTTAACATCTTAAGCAGTTTGTAAAGCATCATATGAATGAGATTTTATACTTTCCAATCAATGCAATCATAAAAGGAGGACCTTTTAAAATTAGTTTATCATTATTTCCCAAAACCTTCACTTAGGTACAATAGGTGTAATTTGGATTATTATATCACATTTACCCAAAATCTATTTCCATAATCCACTGGGATGAATATTGATGTGGTCACAATGACAAAACCAAAATAAGGGATCCTATTAGGAGTGATTTGGATGTTAGTTCCGATATCTAAACCCTAATACCTCAATATATTAGAATGACTTTGGATACTTGTACAAATTCCAAAACCTAATCACACAAACCATTAGGATAACTTTGGACACTTCTCATTATACCCAAAACCAATCACATAATACACATTAAGGTGAAACTAATACCACAACATAATGCTTCTCTATCACTCTCATAGTTATGAGTGCCACATGTGTTGTCATCAACACAACCTAAAGATAAGGATCATGTATGCATCAAAACTTTCTCTCCTTATTATTATTGGTAATTTTGATACTAATTTCCATCTAACTTTGATTAATGATTTGATAATTAATCACTTTTGTCATTATTTCATCTAACATTGCCTATTCCCCCTACTCAATAATGTAGTCCCCTTTATATATCTATACTAACATTCATATTTCCCATCTAATATTAATTCCCTTATTATTTATTAGTAACATTTCATTTATGACCTAAATCCTTATTATTCCCCTTGTGAATTTTAAATTCATAAAATTACACCTATATGCTAGGGTCTCATACATGCCTAATACCTAGTGTCCACCTTTCTCCTTCTCTAGAGAATTTTCTCTCTAGATAATTCTATGGAATTTTAAATTGCTTATAATTCCTTCCTTTCTCTCTAGAGTTTTATTCTTTATAGGATTCCAATCAATTTTTAATTCATTGGAAAATCTCCCTCCATTGCCTATTTAAATCATCCACCCTCCATTGCCAAACTAACTATGAAATCCATGAGCCTTAATGTAAATATATTAGTCATGATCCATTAGTATTTTGTCAAATAATCATCTAATCCAAGTCTTGAATCAAGTTAATCATATGTTGTCAACATTATTGGTCTACAAAGTTAATCCATAAGGATTTAATCATTTTCTTGTCTTGAATCTTGTTTGGCTCATTTAGATTCAGATTCGTAATGATGGTTTTTTATGTTTATTTGTGTGAACTATGATTTATTAGCTCCAAATTATGAAGTAGATTGATATTTTGAGTAGATATTTATATAAATTGCGTAATCTAATCAATTTCTCAAATTTATCATCTGACATTTGGCATCCATAATGGGATCCCTCCTTTTGGATACTATTATGTGTGAAGTGTGATTGTGAAGATTACAAGACTGACTTAACATGAAATTGGGCTTAAATATTTTTACATTCCATGTGACTAGCAATTGTGCTCTTCAAAGGTGATTCTGAAGTAGATAACCATGATTTTGACCTTGACAATTATGAATTTGAACTAACCATGAAAGCTAACTACTAGCCACTTGGATACCTAACTATTTATCAAAATCATTCTATGTGGTTACAATTTTGATTTTCTAGTTGTGATTTTGAACATGTAGTTTTGATTTTAATATTTATTTGTGATTTTGACATATTCAATCATGATTTTGACTAAATTAAAAAATTTAAGGTTTTTAATCTATAATATACTTACTTTTTTATATAAATATCACTAACTATCTATAAATATCTTCTCTCCATTTTTAACTTCTATTTTTAGAAGCTTGACTTAAAGAATACTATTGAGCAAAACCACAACTCCCTAGTTGTGATTTTGAAACAACCTTAATTTAATCTTGTTTCAATATTCAAAACTAGTGTAAATAACTTAGTCTAGTAAGACCATAATCTAACCCATTTTATAGGATCATTTAGTTTCTTTATAATATTTAAATATATTAAGTTTGCATAAAGTTGTAAAAATTGCTTTTATTCAATCATGATTTTGATTTCGAGTCACAATTTTGAAACTTGTAGTGATGATTTTGACATTAATATTACATATACTTTTTCCTCTCTTTTAATTAATTATTCTCAATACTACTTTGCATAATCTATTTGAGTACATATTACTTCCTTAAATATTGGAAATATTAGACTCGATCATGGAAAATATTCTAGTTTTTCTAAACATTTCAATAACTTATGTATTTATACAATTTTGATCCTCAATTGTGATTTTTCTCTTGTCATAAATGATTTTTAATATACCTAACTACCCAGTAACCATGATAGTTTGTTTGAAGTATGCATAATCACTTATTACCATCTATAATCTTGACATCCAATCCATGATTTTAAGTCCTTGTAACCAATTTTGATTACTATAGTAGTGATTTTACATTCAAAATTTCCTTATTTTTTTCCTTCAAATTGTTCTTTTTGAGTGAATTTTTTATGATCATTTTTGGTGAAATTTGAGTCATTTTGATCATCATATAAGTCTCAAATTGATTACCCCATGATCCCATAAGGGACGTTTACACTTAATACCACAAAAGGAACTACTTGTTGACCTCGATGATGGATTTCACCCCCAAAACCCCACATGTTTCCCCTCATTCAAAAATTTATATTGTAAAACCTATTATTTTTTAATTTTTTTATTAGGGATTATTAGGTTAACCTTTTATTCAAATTTTTACAAAGGTAAAATTAGTGGCACTTTTATCTTATGTAAGACTAATAACATCTTATCTTGTAGGTGTTTGTCTAAAATCTTATCTTGTATGTCATATTTTTTGTCTAACATATTATAATTGAGGTCACCCCTTCAGATTGCTAAATTGAAACTAATAATCATGTACTTTGTAGGACAATTGACAAAGATTTTGGCATTTTAAAAAATATCTTGCATAGATTTTGAATATATCAAACTTAATTAATTGGTTAATCAACTTTTTGTATGTTTTTAGTACCTTCAGGCTACATTGGTGCATGTTCTCCTCCCTACAACCTATCAAAAAGTCTTAGATGATAAAAAAACACTAATAAACCATCCCATTTTTATCTTTTTTTAGGGGCAAACATGATGTGGAAGTGACATCCCTACACTTACCATAGTCTTAGGGGTTGGTGATGTATATTTCATGACCAAACATTCAACCAAACTCTATTTTATAATGGAGTATTAAAATTAGGGAACCTCAAAACCCAGTCTTCAAAGATAAATCTCAAAAAACCAGAATTCACTTATTATAAAAATAATACACATATGAATATAAATATAAAGACATAAATAACATCATTAGATATATTATACAAATTTTTTAAAGTTCCATAGGCTAAAAAATAACATTACAAGATGGTCACTCACAACTATCAACAAACACCAAAACTGAGTCAAAGCAATTTTGACCTAAAAAACTAGAACATGAATAAACCAAGATAAATTATGAATGAAAAATATTTTACTAAACCTTTGAAACATCATTCAACACAAAAAATAATAACTTCATTTTATAAAATATTGATCTTTTTTTATCAATCCATGGCATTCTCTCTCTTAGCTCACACAATGAACCCTAAGTCAACTTATTGACTACACCACATGATTAAGAACCAAATAAAATATATTAATATAATTTAAAAGTTTTGAAAAATAACCTAAATCCATTTAATTCATACCTAAATAGATGAAACTTATCCCTAAACACATTATCATCATAATTGGTTTCTTTACCATTCCACCATTACTCTTTCTAACGACTAGTCAACTTGAATCACCAAATTTAAAAACTATAAACACTAGAACTTCTTACAAACACAAATTAGTATAGAATAAAATCTCTACCTTTAACATAAACCAATTTAAAACCTTAGACCTAATCAACCTTTCATGTAATATCAAATCTCCTATAAATAAGGGTTTTCCTATAGGTTCTGCTCACTACCATCACACACCAATTACACCTAGAGAAACCTAAAGGAGTTGTATATAACATAAAATAATAAAAATTGACTTTCCAATTCATTTTTGGCATTATCCAAAAATATTTCTTCAATCGGGTCACTATAAGGGTTTATTGAAGGGTTTTGACCAATTTACATTCTTAATGAATGTTTATAAAGATATGTACCTAAAAACACTAAAAATACTTGTAAAACCTTATTATAACCATGTTCCACCTCTCCCAAAAGGATCAGTTCACCATGAAAACTCTACATGTGCCAGTGAGCATTAAAACTTTGTTTTTGAGCTTGGAAACCTCTAATTTACATGCATAAGAGGAATTCTAATGTCATATCTTGATTTATTATTCAAATGATGACCTAAAACGTATTCGAAATCTTTGGAAAAACTATCAGACCTCATTCCATGGTTACATAGGCTCCATTTCCTTGTAAACTTACCTTGAACCTCTATTTGGACCCCACTAGGTGACTATGCACATTAGGTCTAGCACCACTAGTTATGCTAGATATTTCAAGACACTTGTAAACCTCTTGTTCTAATCTTAAAAACTCATTCACATATAAAATTCTCTCATACCATGTTCCCAATATGCCATCCATGTTCACATAGGTCTTATAATTTTTATCAAGCTATCAAGCTTATAACTTCAAATAAGGTCTCTTAGTGTAAATTCTTGGTCTTAACCTTGACCTTGATACCATTGTGGATGTAATTTCCACCTAATTCACATGATAAAACATCCTTACATATGCTATGATAATTTAAGCTCATACAACATTGTATCACCTTGTTCTCATGATCAAGATCACTATATCTTTCAATGTATCACTATCAACTGATAGTTTATCATTCACCAAGCTCTTGCTTTGACCTTGTGCCTTTCATGCCAAACCATTAATTATGACATAATCCTTAGAATATGACATCATACTCATCTATACACTCATTCATTTGTCATCAATGGCATCACCCCTTTGTCATTACCTTTGACATCAATGATAACACTTTTACCAATAGTCTTTAGTGAATCCATTATCCTTCTATCATATTGTTCTCACCATCATATAAAATACCCCATTTGGAGAGGTTACTTACAGATAATAAATAGAATACTAGGAACATCACATCTTTTATACAAGAGTCAACATTGGATTCAAGACAAGTATTCTCTACATCAGGGTCATGTTCAACATCGGTATTTAAATAACATCTTTTGTTATAATCATCATCTTTGACTGATGTTGTAGATCATAAATATGCCTTATTATGTAAGGATACCTTAAATACATATATCAACCAATCACAATTCATATCTTTTTATCCCAATTAATATTATGAATTTATAATATAGTTATTACAAGATCTATTAGTTAGTGAATCTAATCCTACCCTGGATGTGTGTACTACATCTAGTCCTAGTGACCCTTTTGATGATCTTGAGGATATTTTATCTTATTGAAAAACTAGGTATCCTAAGAACCCCTATAAGAACCATGTTTCCCCATCACAATTTAATTACCTCATCCTAACATATCTCCCACCTTTACTCATCATATATCCTTTTCTTCCCATCAATTATCATTTCATCATCTCCCTCCATAGATATGAATAGGGATATAGATCATTAGAAACTTCCCCACACAACATATCATGTGCCAAAAATACAAGGGACCAAGAAAATAATATTCAAATAATAAAACCTAAAGTTAATCCTAATCCATCAATAAACCAAGAAAACTAAAATTATCAGCCAAATCAAAAAGTGTATTCCCCAAGTGAAACCCTCTTTAAGGCACTAGGGGAATATCAAATTCAAAATAATCATCATCTATCAAGTCAAAGACCATTATACTATGGTAAAGCCTAAATTAAGGCACTAGGTGGATGTCAAGATATAATAAAGTCTTTAAATTAAAATAATGTTAAAATTAGTATCAATATGGCCGATAATCCTTCAAATAATCAGATCAAAGACAAACTACAAAGTCAAAGTGTCTTGGATCTCCTATAGTCATTTCTCAAATGGCATAAATTAAATATAAAACATATAACATGTTTTAAAATATGCTTGAATGCTATTCCCACTTCCTAAACGCCTATCACAACTCTCTATCATGATATTATCATCTATTTAGGTCGTATACCTGACCATTAAATGAAAACCTTAAATCCATCCATGGCTCATATCACGATAATAGACAACATTATCTCTCATAAGGGTGACAAATACCCTTGGTATAGATGTTTGGAGGGGTCTCAATCAAGATTCAATTAAATTCATAAGGACATTAATCAATCTAGCTTCAAAAACATGACCCCATTATCACATATCTCTAGAATAGGTGTTGGCCAAAAATAATGAAAATGTTTGCATCCTACATCTCACCCATATCCAATAAATCAAGATGTCAAAATTTAAAAAAAATTAAAATCATTCATCCAATGGTGAAAATCAATCTTTTGGCACCTTGGTCAAGTACCATGATGAAAATTAATTTTCAACATCATGATAAAATATTCTATTATCTACATTGTATGTTAACACTTGGAGGCAAAATTCATCCCCTATCAATCCCATTTATGTCATCCTTCTCTATCTTATCCCTCAGTCCATTTCTCATACCCATCATCTTCCATTTTGCATCTTATTATGTCCATCATTTCTTTTAGTTGTGACATTTGTAAGGGAATGGAAGATGTATTGAATTTTTTTTTGTTTGGAATCTTATTAGCATATCCTCCAATGGACACTTATGCAAATAAATATATGATTCCTTCACGATGTGTTCATTGGCTATCCCTAGTTCATTGTTCCTTGCCCCTCATCCCCTTTTCAGTCTCACCCTCATCCTTTTATCATCCCATATAACATTTCATCCTTCCTTATCCTTATTTCTAAGTTTGGTATTCCATTTACTAGTAATTACATTTGTATAGTGTACATACATATCCCAAGAGACCTAAAAATTCAAATATTAAAAAAAATCCTAAATATTAATTAAAATTCATAAAATCCTAAAACCTCTAAGTTGTCTTCTCTTATGTCTTTAATAACCTAGTTATCTTATCCTATATCCTAAGTTATCCACATCATTGCCATCCTACCTTGTCTTATGTCTTAGTCATCTTATCATCCCCTCATCTTGCCTTGTCTTATATACTAGTGGTCTTATCATCTTATATTTCATATGTGCTAATATTGGAATCCAAGTCCTTATCCTTAACTTTATCCTAATATAAGTCACTAGTATATTCCAATTCTATACCCTTGACCAAGTCTATAATCTTAATCCAAATTAACATCATCATGATTGACTTAGTCCAACTCATCAACTGACCAATCATCATATCGAATCTCATTAATACAACATATGAGACACTAATCACACTACATATTTATGTATATACTTGTGTATATTTTACTTTTATGCTTCATGTTTGATTTATTTGCATGTCTTTATCATCATATTTTTGTTTGTTTATATATATTTATCTTATTTTAATAGTATTTAAATTATTATTTCATCATGTATTTTTCATCAAGGTTGCAGTGAATGATGAAGTTATGATGGAACCATAAAAGTTATAATAATGATTTTAGGTGCCCTATGCATATTTTATGACTTTCCCATTTTATAATCATGTACTTTGGTACAGTGTCATTTTATTCATACTGACATTATGGGGTATAATAATAAGTGCTATATTTACATCAGGTTACTTACACTATGATGATCTTTGTTACAATAATGATGTCTTGATAATATACTGCATTCATCGTTTCTCCTTTCCTCTCTCACCTATGTAAATGTCTAATCATCTTAATGATATCATCATGTAAATCATCCCAGTCCACTCATCTAATATAAAATCATTATTCTAAACCATTTATCACCTCATTTATATCATGTAGTTACTCATCTATCATTTCTTAGACATCAAAATTTCTCATAAAAATCAAACATTTCATCTACCAACACTTCTCCTAGTCTTTTATCTTCATGTTTAACATATAAGTCAAGTCATCCCTATATAAACTATATTACTCTAAGGTATTTTTAGAATATATAGGTAGTGCTCAGTCATATGGTGTGCTTGAGTTCATATTGGCCACTCTCTCCTCTTTCCCCACCAATCATCATTGCATCTCTCTTATCCCTCATCATCCTCAAGTCTTGCATTAGTCAAATCCTTGGTCTTAATATCAATAATTAATTAATAGGTATATTAATTAATCACCATACCCATAATCATCTCCTTAATATTTTTGTCAATCTACCATAGGGCCCAAGAAATCATAATATTCATCTTTTCTTCCATCAATCATACATTATCACTAATTGGTCAATTCATCATTTAAAGTTTATAGTTTCCTCATTTGATTGAGGAATGATTAGGAACATCAAGTTAATAGCATCTATCATTCCCTTGCATGTGTCCTTACTAGGGGAATCATTGCCATTTATCACATTATAGGACATTGATTTGATGTATTACAGTTTAATTATTCTCCTTTGGTCACTTGACCATATATTGGTCAAAACTAAACCCACCTAAAACTCTCTTCTGACTTTAATAGCTTTAAAGACACTTAAAAACTCTTTTGTAGTATATAACCATACAATTTAGTTAGAAACGTGATACAAAGGTGAAATTATGCAGTGTTAGTGATTTATAAAGTTGTGTAGGGTCATAATAGACCCATATAAACTTTCAAATTTCTTTGAAATAAATTTGAACTATTTAAACTCCAAATTTATCCTCTTGGGTTGCTCAGTTAGGCCCAAACCTTGTTTCTAGGGTTTTGAGACAAGAATTGAGATTATATATGATTACACCATATAAAAACCCTAGTAATTGGTGTAAATTTGTATCTTAATGTTTTTCACATATTTTAGAGTATATAGGGTGATATGGTATGTATCCATATGAAAATACATGAATATGTGGTAAAAGAGAAGATAACGACCTAATTAGATCTAGGAGAGGTATAGAAATGGTATTTATAGATTTAATTAGGCCACTAAATTTAATGATAAGTTGTATATTGAAATAGGTTATTGGGATCAAGAATTATTTTTTCAATAGACATCCTTACATTTCCATAAAAAGAGTAATTGCCTAAAAATGGTTACTAGCTTGATTAACAAGGTGTGCAAAGTTGTCCAAAGAGTGAGTTATTGATTTGAAAAGGACAGGAATTCATTGAGAGGTATAAATAGACCACAAGGAGCACATATAATATGCCAAACATCATAAACCAATATAAGTAATCCTAAGACCATTGAGTGCTTAATGAACTAATAGACTTTTATTGAATGGGTGTATCAAGAATAAAGACAAAGTGAGGGATAGTTGGTTTTCCCTCTGTATCAATGACCACCACTCAAAGGTGGTATAAATAAGTGATGGGTCTTTTGAGATGACTTACCATATAATTAAAATTCTAAAGGTATAAAAATCATCAAATATGTGCACATTTATCTAGGTGAGAAACATCTCCTTCTCCTACAACATAGACTACACAAAATGAAAGTGGCCCCTAGTGGTTTTTGTTATAATGAAAAAGACTTAACCATCACCAAGGATACTAAATCTATGGTGATTAATAATCCCAAAGGATATTTTTTTTAGGAAACTCATGAACTATATTAGGTACTCACCTACCCAATATGGTATAATAGAATCACTCACAAATATCAGTTAAAGTAATAGATAAATAACTCTACGAAGGTTCAATTGATCCCTAAGGTCACACACCTATGAAACAAACCCCTTTTTATAAAGGGTCCTACAACTAAATCTCCTACTTTCAAGGACCATCTATTGTATATGATATGGTGCCCTAGAATTTGGTCCTTCCAAAAGGATCAGGTCTAACATCAATCATACTCTCATAAGCACTCCAAATAACTCATACATCACTTAATGATAACCTCACATATAATGGTGAAGGAAATATTTAAAAGGGTCATCCTAAAAATGAAACTCATAGTTGAATTTGAAAATAAAACCACAATATATTACATCCTCATAGGAAACAAAAATTTTAAGAATCATTTAGGTCAAACACATACACTCCTCATGAATCCATAAAAGAGGATGGAACCAACCTCACAATACATGCAGGGTGTGGTCCAAAAATGAGATACTCTAAGACTCAATAATCAATATGTAAATCCAAGAAGGTGCCACATACCAGTAGATTATACATGAATTTATACACCATGTACTATAAAAAGGAAGAAATGGTTAATGAAAAATAGAAACAAATCACCTCTAAAATGGTCAACACCCAAAAACTATTGGATGTCAAAACCATTCTAAATTTCATGTTCTATATACCTAACATACAAGCTAAAAATTTTATATCATACAATTGTCATGATCATATTTAAATAAAAAATAAGTCACACTCAATCATGGTTTAAGGATACCTCTAATTCTAAAATAAACTATTTATTATTGATGTTGTCAAAACTCAAAAGGAGCCCGCTCTACTAGGTATCATCACGATGGAATAATAGTCCTCTATTAGGATACAAGGATGAAAATAAACACACTTAAATGAATCATAATATATTGGACACATTTATCACATTAATATGCTTCCAAAGTATGAAGGTATGATAAAACCTACTAATAAATGAGGGAAAACATGTCCCTCTCAAGGTTCCCTACCAACAAGGTCATCTTTAGACTAGAAAAAAATTAACACAAGGTATTATTAATAATATTACTCCAATAAAAGGAGTCATAATCAAAATGGGGTTGATGACAATAATGTTTGGATATTAACATACAAAAAAAATTGTATGCCTTAAGTATTGATAAAAAATGTGGCAAGAGGAAATAATACTATTTTAAGATAGTCATTACTTAATTAAATTTATGATCATAATTACTTGGTAAAAAATGCCACATAAGGTCTACATGTTCCTCTCCAACCATCGATGACATCTAAATACAATGGAAGTTACTCCCTTGTGTAGATACTAACAAGGCATATCTCATTACTATAAATTAGGAAAAAATCACTCACCATAAGGAAAAGTGAAAACAATGTGTTCTACATGAGGTTAGATAACAAGGATTTCAATGTGGAAGCATGTTCTCATCACACAAGTTCAATAAAATATCAATATACACTTGTATGTGTGTAGATAGATTGTTAGTGGAAACCTAAGAGTAACACAATGATTCTCTTGGTCCCTCATGTGGTAAAAACATGTCCCTAATGTCTATATAACCCTCAGTTCTCTACTGATACAATGCTTTCAAACTAAGGAGTAATTAATCCCAAATTTACCTTTAATTACTCAAAATGTAACATATACCAACTAAGGAGAAATGAAATGGTCTATCTAAGATGACATCTTCATCCATTCCAAACTTCATCATCCAAAATGATATAAATATCAAGCAGCCCTCAAGTATACTTAAAATTGAGTGGTGAGACTATGTTTTTTCAAAATGTTTGTTCACTAAACCTAGTGAAACCATCTTGGCCCTAGGTCCACACTATTGACATAAAATATGAAACTTTGCTTATAAATAGTTATGCAATTCATGTTAAGCCTATTAGAGGTATACTTATTGAGGTGGGGGAGAGGGAAATAAGTAATTATAGATAATCCAATTTTAGCTCTAAAATCTTAATCATTTAACACATATAGTCATGATGCATACAAATTAACCATTTCAATGAACAAAGAAGATATAACAAGATCAAACACATAACATATGGCATACGTGGGAAACCCTCTTGGGGTATAAAACCCACTAAACCCTAAAAGATGGACTATAGTCCTATAATTATAAGATAAAATTTATACTAACCAACTGATCAAGGAACACCCATCCCTTAATTTTGTGAGACAACAATCCCATAAGGAGATATTTCCCCTGTCTAGTTGAGAACCCACAACAACTAGACCTTTTATCAAGTTTCACCTTATACGGAGGAACCAACCCCCTAAGAAACCAATAATCCACAAAAATACCTTGAATATATCATATTTAACACATGTTTATACTATTCAATTGATGATGACCACCTTTTTTTGCACTCTTCACCTTCACTCTTTAACCCAAACAGTCTCAAGGGCTCACTCGCTCAATCTGCCTCTTCTAGGCTCACTAGGACCAATGACCTGTGTATCCTCCTGCATCAACTTGATAAAATAAACATGACTGATATTATTTTCTCTCTTATGGTCCTCATTGACCTATACCTTCTATTTGAAAGGTTCTCTACTTTACTTAATTCCACACTTCCTCAACTGGCCCAATTAGTCCAATTAGACCTTGTACTTATAATACTAATCTCTTCTTTTAACCCATATTGGTTAGCCAAGATGATTTATATATTTAAAACATAATTAAAATATTCCATAAACAAGTTAAATGTTATAAAAACACTATTAATAGGTCGGTCATTACCTCATTATCCCCAAACCACCGTTAGGTGTTGGTGAGACCTAAAACAATTAGGTCTTCATACTCACACGTTACATGCAAGACTACATGGACCACCATCATTCTTTACCAATTATTTTAAAACATAAAAACTATCTACAATAGTCTCTTAATCACTCTCATATGGGTTCATGTCACCTGGAACACTAACTCAACACTTAAACGTACCAATTAGGTCTCCTCACTCTTTAGGCCTTCATACACAAAAAATATAGTCTCAAAATTCTAAAGCAACTACTCAAATATTTCAGAGAGACATATGATTATATCACATGTCTGAAAACCTCAAGACCTCTAGAATGTCTTCATGTGATTTATATACTTCAACATAGGCTCTAAGCACTCAAAATAACTCTCATAAAATGACCACTTAGACTGGCCATATACAATCCAACTATTTTGACTCTTTATATATGATTAGGGGCATATCAAGAAAACCAATGCCTTATAATACTTTTAGAATCATAAAACATCTACATACTCATTTTCTTCTTCAATTCTACTCAGAACTCTTACGACTCACTAATGTAAAGTGGTCACTCAAACTATCTATAACCTCCAACACACCTAGTCAACTTTTAGACATTTTTCATACTAAAGATGAACTAGTAAAACCTCAAAACTACTCATATATAGTTTTAATTTATTATAAAACACTATCCAATAGTAATTTCATCTTAAAATATTAAAATACCATCAAGAAAAACTTAAATATCCTTCTCAGGTCACTTACAGAACATGGTCAAACCTTTAGTCAACTTTAGAGATCAATATATGCAACTATACAAACATTCAAATCTTGTAATAAAATTTTATTAATACACATTGAATTTATTATGAAAATTTATTTTTACACCAATAATAACTTTCTCCTAGATCAAAATATATTCATAAATACTAGAGATTGGTTTTTTCTTTGTTAAATTCAAATACCAATAGTCACTGGTTAATACAAAATCATTTGACACTTGTATTTATCTCATGCTCCTTGAAATATTGATCAAATACACTCCATTGAACTCGTTTATGGTTTCTTATCTTTAACCGTCATCACTCATCATTTATATTTTATCCTTGCTTCTAAGATCATAACACTTGGTATCCCCACATGCCTTCTGCACATCCTACATTCAATCTTCAATGATCTTTCACCACTTGGTAGCCATGTATGCCTTATGAGAATTATATTGACTTATTGAATTAATACATGCCATTTATATTTCTCTACATAATTTAATTGTTCTCTTTTTATCTTTGATATACTTGATCAAATGTGCACTATTGATTTGCTTCTTAGATCTCTATGATTATGACACATGTCTTTATCACGTTCATTCTCAAGATATTTGACTTATTTAATTTGATATCACCATTCATCACTATTTGATAAGTTTAACGCTTGTGATTAGATCTTTATCTAGTCATATTAATCACTCACCATAGATATTTATCTTCTAGATCACTCGTTCATCATTGGATCTTCATCTGTCAGTTTAAATGCTCACCATTGGATCTTTATTATGAAGATTAAATGCTATGCATAGATCTTTGATATCAAAAATTTGGATAAGTATGGGAAATTAGTTAACCCTCATGAGAATCTAAATTTTAACCTTAATAAAATTTGCTATGCACCATGTCCTAACCTAAAATTTGAACCACATGATCACCTTTCATAGAGGGATCCATCCATGTATCAAACTACTCCTAAAACCTTAACACATGTGAAATATGATGTCATGAAATTGCTTTCTTGGAATTTTTTTTAAAGATGACTACTTGATCTTAGACATTCATATGACTATTCTGATGAAATCTATTTACTTCCATAAGCACTCTAAGCACTCATTACATCCTATAGAGTCTCTTAGCTCATATGCATCTAAACCTGCCTTGCACAACTTCATCCTCAACCTCATCATCATTATGACATCACCACTTTGTCATTACCTTTGACATCAATACATGACATAATCCTTTTGACATCAATGACAACATACCTCCAATAAAGTATAATTAGAGATAATTATCTGTAAGTTAGGTAGACATTCCACTCTCAGCTGTATAATCACAAATACTACAAAATTATATATGTTATTAATTAATTATAATATTATTTATATTCAAAACATAATTGAATAATATTTTTGTAATGAAATTATTAGTATACATAACATAAACAAATATAAATAAAATATTAAAACACATATGACACAAGGATTGTTCTAGAGAAACCCAATGTGGTAAAAACTCCAACATGTGAGCATACACACTCTTCTTTACACTATGTTATGACAAATTTATATAATGTATTACTAATGACATATATGAGCATAATATACAATATAATTTAATCCAAACTCATACACAAATCATTATGTGCACTTATAAAACCCTTCTCAAAAGTCCCATATAAATAAATCAATTATCACAATAAATAATAGTGCTTAAACTAAAAAAAAGACTAAAACTTAAAATTATCGATGTCAATACAATTCATAAATAACTCACTACCTCTCTGATGTGTTATTTACTTTTACAATAATCCTTTATGTTCCCTCTCAACCACATAAATCACAAATAACTTAGAACTAAACACCACGCATGGAGGAAGCCTCTTCAACTATTCCCCTTCCCTACATTATCAATGGTGTTAAAAAAATTGATGACTGGTTATACAAATTCATAGACGAGCGGTTATATAATTACATTATAAATTGGGGTAGTTACTTCTTAATCACTCTATAAATAGTGTAGTTCCATTCTCTGAAGAAAACAAATAGTCTTATATAAGTGCTTACAAGGTTGTTTACATACAATTGGATATAGTGGAATTAGTTTTCAAAAAGGACTTAGTAGAAAAAATATCTATTTTAGTATCATACCTCCTCAATTTGAGGTTTCTAAGTACCTAAAATATTTAGGACTTCTACAAGTGTTGATTTTTATTCCCCACATCTTATCTTTAATACCATTTTTTCTTTTTGGGTAGCTTCCATTTTAACTAACTATCCAAGATTGTTTCAGTCCGTTCTTGGTGACTTCTCCTTTTCCGAAACAAAATATTGATTTAGTTCCAATTAACTATCAGGGTCAAGATATTTATGGGAAGGTAACAACAACCCTTCATATTCATTGTATATCATAAAAGGCTAAACAATTTCAATTTGTCAACATTGACAACTGAATATACCTTCATATAAGGAGTCAATTTAAGTATAAAATAATTCTTTCCCACTTGTTTAAAAATATCAAATGGACCATATGTTAGTTTTTTAATATTATTATATGTACTTTAGAGCCTTTTTCTAATTAAGTATAATCATACCTTGTCACCAATAAGGAAACTATGCTCAGTCTTATTTTGATCATGTGAGGCTATGTACCTAGATTGAGACTCCTTCAACCTCTCTTACACTTAGAGGTGAATAAGCTGAATTATATCAATGAATTTATCATCCTTGTGAACCTTAGGATCTAATTTCCCATTATGTTTGTATGGATGTCTCAAAAAATTTCAAATGTACAACCAAAACAAGTTTTAAAAAGAGATTTACTAGTATAATATTGTACAACCATGATTTGAGAATGTTAAAAATACACTAAATTTTTATCCCATATATTAGTATACTCCCTATTTTACTCTCTCAATAGATTCACCATTGTTATATTCATAACCTTAGTCTACCCATTAAATTTTAGATGAAAATGAGTAGTTTGTTTCAGCTTAGTATCCATCTCCTCCCAAAATGTAGACTAAAACTTCCCAAAAATCCTTGAGTCCTAATATGAAATGGTAGAAATAAGAAAACCAAAGTGAATCCACACATTATAAAAAATAACTAAGTTGTATCACTTACTTTTGGTGTCTTCTTATTGGGAACAAGAATACACATTTTACTAGACTAATCCATAATTTCAAAGAGATAGTCATGCCCTTTCCTTGACATAGGCATCCCACCTACAAAATCCATGGAAATGATTTCCCATGGCCTAGAAGGAACCAATAATGGCATATATAAACTCAAATTTCTTAGGAAATTATAAATATCAACTTGTATATTAGGCCAATAAACACACATCTACAAATGAGAAATAGTGTTTATAACACTAGAATGACCTACAAATTTTGAATTATGTCCGTCTCTAAAGAGCTAAACTATTTCCTACTTTGGAAAACAAATTTTACCTAACTTATAAAGTAATCCATCTTGAACATAATAATCCTCCTTGGGATCAAATACTACACCTTAGTACTTATTTTCATGAATAAATAAGTCCCAAAAATCTATGTCATGCTCAAATCCCTCTACATAGGATTCATACATAAAAGGATCAAAATAAATTATGGCTCCCATATATATAATTAAAGGAGGTCCTAAAAACATGTTGGATATTTTTTTAGTCATGAATTTATTATATTTGATAATCAAATTAAATTGTTGCAATAAACCAATCCATTTATAGTGCCTATCTTTTTGAAGTTTTATTTGATCTTTCAAATATTAAAGAGGTTGGTGATCCTTATGGATAATAGTGACCTTAGCCATTATTTTGTGCTTCCACTTTTTAAATTCTTGCAAAAAATCATACAACTCTTTTTAATATATATGATAATTAAATTTTTCATAATGGAATAACTCATAATTGTAGCATACTCATTTACCTCCTTGAAGCAAAACAACCCCCATAACATAGGGAATAAAAGCCATTTATACTTCAAAATGTAGATGCAAGTTAAGTAAATATAAAATTAGAGCATGGATAATCTTATGTTTTAATAATTTAAATACATATTATTTCTTATTACCCAAATTAAAATATTTACCAACTGTTATAATGGTGTGTAAAGGTAGGATAATAGAAGATAAGTTATTGATTGACTTCCTAACGTATTGAAATATAACTATAAATCTTATTATATCAGTAAAAATACATTCCCTTTTCCAATTTTATGATTGAATATACCTTTTCTAGATCAATCATCAACTTCCCAATCCAACCATTCCCTAATAAGATGAGTGATCATTGGGAAAACTCATATTTCTTATCAATCAACACTAACTTGTTCTCCTTCGACACTTGTAATCCAAATTTATATATAAAATAATAATAGAATCTAAATATGTGATGAAAAATCAATAAAAATGGGCTAATTTCCTCTTTTATTAACAACATGAAGGTAGATGGTGGATTTAATAGCTTGAAGATGCAGAACCAACCACTCATACAACCCTTGTCTTGTTTTGAACATTGTTTTCCAAATTTCCTCCTCCTTAATCTACAATTGGTGATACATGTATTTGAAATAAATATTAGTAAAATGTTTATCATGCTGAATTTTATCAATAAGATCATCAATCCATGGAAGAGGGTACCTATTCTTGAAGGTTATCTTATTAAGTGCTTTATAATTTACACATTATCCACGTGCCATATTTCTTGGGTATTGAAATAATAGGAGAACAACATGGATAAGTAATAAGATAAATTACACTTTTATTAGTTATGGAATGTAACTATTATTTTAAGTCATTGGCATCCTTCAATAATTACATATATAACCTAAGATTTGGAAGTGGAGTGTCAGGAAATAAATGAATTTCATAATCAATGCACCTAGTTAGAAGTTACCGAATAGGATCCTAAAAAACATCTAGAAATAATGTACTATATATCCTATATTATTATTAACTTTATTATTAAACATGATACAAGATGTTCTATATTAACAAAATATCTCTATCTTTAATATCTTTGAAAAGAATCAAATCAGTTTCCCACTATCATTTATAATATATTGTTTCTTTGAATACACTTACAATAGATATATTTGAGTCTCATTCATAGGCTCAAATTATGTAGTGATTACCATCCTTTACCAAGTTGTATTGGTTGGATATCCTCATCAATATTTCATCTAAGATATACAAGTATGGGCTGTCGAACACTACACCACACACATCAAAAGGAATAATATCCACCATAGCTTTATCAATGAAATTAGCATCAATAGAAAACTTAACATTACATTATTTAGTCACCTTGATGTCTACACTTGTATTTACCCAAACTAATCAATATTTGATTTGATTTTTTTATGTTTCAAACCCCAATTTGTCTACTAATTCTTTACTTAATAAATTTTCTTGTAAACAAGTATAAAAAAGAGCTTTCACTTTTATTTTCTTCATATGAATTTTCATATTGAAAAGTTTAGAAAGTTAACTCTCTTGAGGACTAATAATATCCAAAAATAACTCTCTATTTATGGATATAAAACAAAAAATTATCATCCACCTTAGATATGAAACCAATATTCTCGCCTTGAAGTGAAGACATATCCTTATTCTTCTTCTTGTTCTTGAATGATTACAATTCCAGATGGAACTTTCAAACCTTATCCTTTGAATGAGTATTCACATTAAATTTACAAAAAATTAATTTAGTGTACTTTATAAGAATGGAAGTATAATTTTACTTACCTTTCCATTTACCTTTACTCTTTTGTTTGGAGTCTTTTTTTTGTTTCAAGCTATTTTGATAAGTAGATGGAGAATTTTTCTTGTCCATCTCTAAGTAGTGAGCTTTAGAACTAGCCTCATATACATATATAGGATTGTCCAAGAGGAATGGTATCCTCTAATTACTATGGAATCCACCCACATACTTCATCAAAAGCTCACAGTCCTCTATATCCTTTCCCATTTGGAGATCCTTCTTATGAAACTCGTTGTTGTACTCTTGCACACATTGGCCCTGCTTTTGCCTAGGATATTTCTAATAAATGGACCTCTCTTTATTATAAAAAATAAGACATAATTGATTCTTGATTATAATCTTAAAATAATACCACTTAAAAATAAGATGGATATTATTAACAAATAAATAATGAACATATCTCTCAAACCAAGTTAAAGCACAACTAGATAAATTTAACCTTGTAGAATAAATATTTTGGCTTTCATTTATCTAATGAAAATTAAAATATACCTCAAGTTATCCTAATTAATGATCTAAATTTTGTGCATTCATGTCTCCATAATATAAATTAGTTTCAATCTTTGTCTCAGCCTTGAATGGTGGAGCTAGGTTTGCATGGGGCTGTACTTCATGCTTTTTATCACTCTTAGGAACATCCACCTTGATTTCCTTCAATGCATTTATGGAACCACCAAGATAATCCAAAATAAGTCACATGATGGACTCTAACTATTCAAACTTGTTCATATAAATAGATATTATTGATAATCCTTAAATCTTTTAAAATATTTCTTTAGATTTTTTAGCATCTTCTTCATCAACATGGGCCATACTCTTAATTCCTTACTTCCACTTCCTTGTGGAAATTCTTGCTTCAAAGGGAAATAGGACACCTTGACCAATAACACTACTAGCTCTAATGATGGGTGTAAAATTGTAATGTACACAAACACATGACAAAACATAAAGGAATTAAAAACTAAACTATCTCGAATACCAATCTGATCTATAAACTAGGAGGAAATTCCAATCTTAACACCAACACAAATACTAAAAACTTAGCTTTGATATTAATTTTTTCTCATACTATTATTACGTATAAACCATAATTGAATACATAATTTATAATGAAGTTTGTAGTATACATAACATAAAGAAAAAAGCAAGGATGAGAAAAACATATATGACAAAAGGATTATATCAGAGAAATCCAAAGTTAGAAAACCTCCAGTGAGTGAACAAACACACTACTCTTTATACTATGTTCTTCAAATTATATACACAATACTACCAAATGTCATATATGGAAAATATACAAAACAAAATTATATCCAAACTCATACACAAATCATGTTATGCACTTACAAGAATCTTTTCATAACTCCCATACACTTGAACCAAATATGACAACTAAAAATAATTAGTAAACTGAAATAAAGGCTTAAACTTGAAATTACCAATATGAATCCAATTTTCAAAGAACTTACTAACTATATGATGTGTTATTTAATATTTCAATAATAATTTATAGGCCTATAAACTATATAAATCACTAAGAGTATATAGAAAAACTACCATGAGGAGAAGAAGTGTTTTCAACCATTCCCCTTCCCCGTATTATCAAAAGCGATGGAGCCATTACAGTTTATAGATGATTAGTTATAAAAATGCTAGGGTAGTTATACAAATTATGCTTGTACATGCTAGAAGTTATGAATTCGTTACTCTATGGATGGGATATAACGAAACTATCAGGGTGGTTTCCTAATTATCACCATATAAATAGGGGAAGTTCCATCTTACAGATAAAAAAATGAAGTTTAATAACCAATAAATTTTTGCCTAATCAATGTGAAGGTGTCTAGATCATCCATACATTATTTTTATTAGTGTAGGTTTTTATTTTTCCCTATTTATTAATTAGGGAATATCATATATTTGTGCATACATGGAGTTTTCCTACATTCGTGGGATAGGCTAGCTTATGTGGAGATTGTGTATCATATTTGTGTCATAAGGTGTCATAAGAATGTCATAAGATATTCCTATTCCAGGTATGGGAGTTACTTCTCTATTATTGGGGTGCTTTGACCACCTTTTTTGGAGGAGTCTATTCTTGGGGTGCTTTGACCACCTTTTGTGGAGTTACTTTCTAGCTCTCCTATATGTATTCTTTATTTTGGCTATTTCATGTGAATAATCAAATTTTGGTTTTATCCATTTTGTCTTGTCCAATTTATCTTCTTATTTTCAAATTGCTTTAGCATCTTGTGGTGTGAACTTGTTCATCTTGTGTGATCATGTCTCCATTGCACTCGCGTTATCTGGATTCTGGCAACAACTCCGATATGGTATCAGAGCTTTCCCGGTAATCTTGTGTGTGATTATGCTTTTTAGCTTGTTTTGAAATCAAAAAGAGTGGAGTTCATTTTTTTATTTTAAGATTTGATCAAAAAAAAAAAAATATATGTCAATATCTAGTTAGTTTTCTTGGAAATCCTTGGTCTTTGGGTGTCTTGGCTGTCTTCAATTCAGGGGCTGGTTCAACAGTTAGCTTGGGCACCATTGTTGTGTGCAAGAAGCAGAGGGAGGAGCAGCTCTAAGCAACTTCAGTTCCAGTAGCAGAAGTCCTTCCTCCCAGCCACGCCATCAGCTGTACGGCGTCCAAAACAGGATATTTTTTTGGTGAATATGGTGTTTTTTTTGTATTATTCTGCCTAGACCTGTTGTGCATTGAAGTCAGTAGATTCCATCTTATCTTTTTTCCCAACAAGGTGCCAAACAAGCCATACGGTGTCCATCATAGGTCTGTAATTATTTTTTTGTCTTTTCTAAGTCAAAATTTTGTACTGTTCATTTTTGGACGCCCCTTCCTACTTGGCATCCATGTGGGACCCTAGGACACTTGTCATTCCTTCAATTCTATCTATTCTTCAATTATCTTAGTTAAAATTGACTTGATGAAACAAAAATCAGTCAATTTGACTGAATATTAAGGATTTTAGACAGTTTTGTATTTTGGTGATTTTCGATTTAAAACTTGTATCTTCGCCTGTGGAAGACAAAGGGCGAGGCCCAAGTTGGTAGGAGGCCAATTCCCTCTCACACAAACCTCATTTGTATTCTTCATTCCATGCCAAATCCAACGAGTGGTTGGAAGGCCACTTTCTCTACCCATAACAGACATTTTTTAATGTTTTAGTGTGTTTTTTTTGCAAAAACACTCGTTTACGAGAAAATTGTAACTTTAAAATCTTGCAAACAGTAGCTCGGTTTTTGGTGCCATTTTTTTGTAAAAATGCTTGTAATTCAATTCTCTACAGCATAGACTTTTTATTTTTTAAAAATGCACTAGTTTATAAAGTGCCAAAAATTTGGGTCTCTCGGGATGCATTTTCGGCTGAGTCCGACATCCTGTTTGCTTAAGTCTTGCACTGATTGCTCTAAGACGTAATTTTGGCTGAGTTCAACATCTTTTGAGTGTGCACTTGCATATTTTGGGGGCTCAACATTTTTGGGGGGGGGGTGTGATTGCTTTTCACAACTTGTTTTCATTCTCCTTTCTGCATAAATTCACAACTTGCAATCAACTCAACTTCACCTAACTTCAAATAAAAATGGACTCTTTTCAACTCAAACCCCTAACACCCTTCAACTATCATGAATGAAAAGTCAAAATGTCAATCATTCTTAGAAGCAAAGGGTTGTATAGGATCACCATGGGTACAAAAGTAGAACCCAAAACAGATGCTAAAAAGGTTAAGTGGTACAACCATAGTGATGAAGCTTTTGGGTTACTGAGCTTATTTGTGTCTCCAAAACTTTTCTTCCACTTAGAATCCTTCCAAACTCCTAATGACATATGGGACACCTTAAAAAAGTTATTTGAGAAGCTTGATGAGATGAGAGGTCATGAGCTCGAAAATGAACTCATAAGTCTAAGTCCTAGCAACTTTGACACCCTATAGGACTTCTTCACTAAGTTTAAGGCCCTTAGACTGCAATTAAAATAATGTGAGATAGAGAAGAAAGATGATCAACTTATACTTTCTATTCTCACAAAGTTAGGTCCAAGCTATTCAGTCTTTGTCTCCACTTTTCATGCCACTAAAAGTGCCCTTGGCACTGCATGGAAAATGCCTTCTTTGGATTCATTCATTGTCGACTTGACTATGGAGCAAGATAAGCTAATTCAAATAGGTACAATGAAGTCTACTCAACCCCAAGCTTTGATAGCTAGAAATGGTAAGGATAAGACTTCAATAAAGGAGAAGAAGAAAAAGAATAAAGACCAGGAGAAGAAGAAAGAAAACAATAATCCTGCCAAAAACAACACTGAGTCTTCATCCTCCAATGCTAAACCAAAGAAGGAGAAGGTTAAGTGTGCCTATTGTAAAAATATAGGGCATGATGAACACAAGTGCATAAATAAACAAATAGATCACCTAACTCATCTTCTAGAGAAGAACAACATAGGTGTTCCTGAGTCCATCAAGCATAATTCATCAACCCAAGATTCTACTAAGGCAAAAGGTAAGGGTAAGGAGAAAGAAAAGGGCAAGGCCCTTGTAGCAACTATAGCTTCTACATCTTCATAGGTCATAAACTTAGGTGCTTCTCACCACATGGGCTCTTCACTAGTTGAGTTTTCATCTTTAGAGCCTTGTAGCATGACTTCAATTAGTTTGGGTGATGACACATCAGTTTCTGTTTCAAGGAGAGGGTTAGTTGAAAAGGAAAGAGGAACATTCAATAATGTTCTAAGTGTTCCTTCTCTTTCAACCAATCTCCTATCAGTGTACCAAATCACTCACATTGGTCAAGGCATGAGAGTTGAGTTTTCACCAGATTCAGTGTCTATCAAGGAGTTGCATAGTGATACTACAGTGGCAGTGGGTAGGGTAAATCACCAAGCTAGGTTATACACCTTCTCACATTTTGTATCAGATTCTTCTTTGACAACATTGCTAACTCATTCAGATGAAGTTAGGAAATTGTGGCATGAGCGGTTTGGCCACCTTAACTACCGCTATCTTGAGCAACTCTGCAAAAGTGACATGGTCATTAGCTTGCCTTGTGTCCAATTCTCAAAAGGACTTTGCGAGGGGTGCTCCCTTGGGAAGCATCTCGAAGCAAAATTTGACAAAGGCAAAGCTTGGAGGGCTTCACAACCTTTGGAGTTAGTCCGCAGTGATGTATCGGGACCCTTTCCCAAACCATCTTTTGCAAGGGCCAAGTACATCCTCACTTTCATTGATGATTTCTCTAGGTACACTTGGATATATTTTCTCAAACAAAAGTCTAAAATATTTGAAAATTTTCTAGACTTCAAGGCTCTTGTTGAGAAACAGAGTGAGAAATCCCTCAAGGTTCTTCAAACTGATAATGGAGGGTAGTATGTCAGCATCAGGTTTGAGCAATTTTACACCACAGAGGGGATTGATTTGTAATGCATAGTCACTTATAGTCCTTCATAGAATGGGGTTACAAAATGTAAAAATAGGTTCTTGAAAGAGATGGGTAGCTATATTATTCACTCTAAATCCCTAGCACCACAGTACTGGGCCAAAGCCATCAATTGTGCTTGCTACATTCAAAACAGGGTTCCTCATAAAGCCTTGAAAGGGATAACACCCTTTGAAGCCTGGCATAAAAGGAAACTTGATGTTGAGCACCTTAGAGTTTTTGGATCCCCAGCCATGGCCTGCATTTCAAAGAAGAAATGCAAAGCTATGGAATGTCAGTCCAAGCCTTACATCTTTATAGGATATCTAGATGGTATTAAGGGATATCACCTTCTAGATCCAGTCACTCATGAGTTATTCATCAAGAGAAGTGTCCATTTTCAGGAGAGTCCTAGAGACTCAACACTTGACACTTCTTCTCCCTCATCAGATCTACTTCATCATGATGATTCCTCATCAGATTCAAATCAGCCATAGCGGGTTCTTGAGCCAGAGACATCTTCTTCTTCTTCAAGTTCAGACAGCGAGGACAGTGATGCAGTGTCATCCACCTCTAGTAAGTCAGAGGATGAGGAGTTAGCACCTGACTCACCCACTTTTGGGTTGTTTTGGGCTAGACAGACACTTGAGAGTACTGGCACATGGGTAGGAGACCCTGCAGATGACAGACATACTAGGGGGGATTTTCAGAGAGATCCACATGCCTTCTTTGCTTCAGTTTCAGATCCATAGTCTTTTCGAGAGGCATTGGGGGTACTTGAGTGGGATAATGCTATGGAGGAAGAATATTCTTTCGTAATCAAAAATCACACTCAGGATTTGACATCACTTCCTAAGGGAAGAAAGATGGTTTGATGTAGGTGGATATATCAGACCAAGTTTGCAGCAGATGGGTCAGTTGATAAGTATAAGGCGTGATTGGTCACCAAAGGTTTTTCACAGGTCGCAGGCATTGACTACTTAGATACCTTTACACCTGTTGCAAAGATGAATTCTATCCGACTCACCTTAGCTATTGCCACAACACATGGTTGGAATGTGCATCAGATGGATGTGAAGAGTGCCTTTCTTCACGGAGACCTAGAGGAGGAGATCTACATGGAGCAATCGCCAAGATTTGTTCAAGATTCTTCCTTAGTATGTAGACTTAGGAAATCTATCTATGGCCTCAAATAGGCCCCTCGAGCTTGGTATGATAAGATGGATTCCTTCCTTCTCACAGCGGGTTTCACTAGGTGCCATTCTGATCTCAATGTCTACTTCTTATAGCAGGATGATTCGCTCTTGATTTTGGTTTTATATGTTGATAACCTTTTGATCACTGGGAGTTCTTCATTGGCTATTACAGCAGTGAAGACATCTCTTCAGGATAGATTTGACATGATAGACTTGGGTTTGTTGCACTACTTCCTTGGCATCAAGATCTCACAGTCAGATTTAGGGATTTCTCTTGCATAGCCTAAGTATGCTCTTGACTTATTGGCTCGATTTCACATGGCTAATTGTAAGCCATCTCTGACTCCCTTTATATTAGGATTCAAGCTCAAGGTTGACTATTCTTCACCATTGATTGATGCCACTCAGTATCGACAACTTGTTGACAGTCTCATCTACTTGACTCATACCAGGCCTGACATATCATATGTAGTAGGACCTATCTCTAGATTTATGCAAGAACCTCATGAGCTACATTAAAAAGTAGCTAAGAGGATCTTGCATTACATACAGGGTTCACATAGATATGGGATTCATTACAGATTTGACACAGAGGTTGACTTGGTTGGATATACAGATTCAGACTAGGCTAGCGATTCACAGACTCACAAGTCTACTTCTGATTACAGTTTCTCTCTAGGTTTTGGTCCTATCAGTTGGTCTAGCAAGACGCAAAATGCTATTGCTATAACATCCATAGAGGCAGAGTATAGGGGAGCTATTAATGCAGCTACTGAGGCTATTTGGCTTCAGGGGATTCTTTCTAAGTTTGGCATTCCCATCAGGCAACCCACCATCATTTATTGTGACAACCAGAGTACCATTCAGATTTGCAAGAATTTGGTTCAGCACTAGCGGACCAAGCACAGAGATTCACATGCATTTCATTTGAGAGCTTATTCATAGTCAGGTCATTGACTTAATATTTTGTGAGTCTTCAGAGTAGATTTTAGACATCTTAACCAAACCTTTTACTGAGAGTAAGTTCATTCATCTACGAGCTCTTTTTGGGGTGTGGTCTACATCTGTAACAGCATTATCTTTAGGGGGGCCTTCTAGCCTCTTCTTTTCTTTTATGTCTCTCTTTTTGGGGGGAGGTTTTTCCTACGGGTTTTCTCCTTTTCTCTATCTTATGGGAGATTTCATTTGTACATGGGTACCTCATCAAGCCTAGTTGTCGGGACCCATTTTTTATTTCCACACTACCCGCCTAAGCTGCGCTTATGGGGGGTATTAGTGTAGGTTTTTATTTTTCCCTATTTATTAATTAGGGAATATCATATATATGTGCATACATGGAGTTTTCCTACATTCGTGGGATAGGCTAGCTTATGTGGAGATTGTGTGTCATATTTGTGTCATAAGGTGTCATAAGAATGTCATAAGATACTCTTATTCTGGGTATGGGAGTTACTTTTCTATTCTTGGCACCTTGTCACCACCTTTTTTAGAGGAGTCTATTCTTGGGGTGCTTTGACCACCTTTTGTGGAGGAGTCTATTCTTGGGGTGCTTTGACCACCATTTGTGGAGGAGTCTATTCTTGGGGTGCTTTGACCACCATTTGTGGAGGAGTTACTTTCTAGCTCTCCTATATGTATTCTTCATTTTGGCCATTTCATGTGAATAATCAGATTTTGGTTTTCTCCATTTTGTCTTGTCCAATTCATCTTCTTATTTTCAAATTGCTTTAGCATCTTGTGGTGTGCACTTGTTCATCTTGTGTGATCACGTCTCTATTGCACTCGCGTTATCTGGATTCTGGCAACAACTCTGATAATTTTATGTACTTAAACTAAAGTCTTGAATATGAAATATCTTACATAAATTAGTAAAAGCACGGTTACATACTTTTGTGCATAGTGGTATTACTTTTCACAAAGACTAAGTATATACAAGACCCTTTTTTGGATTAGGTAATGCAACAAATAGGTTAGTATTTTTTGGAGTTAGTTAATATTTGGATTCATAAAATTAAAGAATTAGGTGTACTCATTCATATTATATAGTAAAAAAACATTCCCTAATCTAATTTATTTCATTCATATAATTATATGAAGAACAACCTTTTACACTTAAGCGTTTCTCATTACTTTATATCTCTGCTCTTTTTATTATATTATCACTCTTCTCTAAACTATTATGTAAGTATTTATGTAATTTATGATGTTTATTATCTCTTATCTCAGTCTATTCATTTGTATTTAGTTTTCTTTGTTCTATATTATAATATTAAAATACCGTAATATAACTATCGACTAGATACTTATTAAAACTACATGGTTGTGTCCTTGTAAGAAATGGTTTTAATTAGTAAAAATTATTATTTTTTATTTGAGGTGACCAAACTATAACACATTGTCAAATTTGGTAGAATCCTATGTTATGTCAACCTAGAGATGTACTCGACTATTACATTACAATTGGAAGCTCCATGGTGATTCTATGTCCATCATACATGCTATAGAAGAATCCTACTAATAAATTCCCATAATTTATACCTTTGTCCTTTATTTGATAAACATCTTGGAAGTTATTATGAAAATAATTCACCTATCTTAATTTGTGAAATTTATTAAAAAGTGTGGATCACCTCTTCTTAGGTAAATGTTTCTTACATTTTTACACTATAGCCTTAGAGTAAGTCTCCCATTTCAATAATATGTCTTTGAGATCTAAGATATTATAGTCTAATATTATGTTTTCTTTGGCTACCATTACCACATCTATTATAATTGGTAAAATATCTAATGTTGAAAACTATGCTTTATGGTTGTATATTTGAATTTTTTATTTTTCTTAATTTTGGTGTTTATTAGAGTTTCATTGTCCTCCATGTATTTGAAAATAACCATGAACTAAGTTTTTTTCCTTATATTCATTTTAATACTTATCTAATTGTCCCACTCTATCTCAGAAGGAATTTTATTGGTGTCAAAATTGGTAGAGGTAATACTAAGTTTCCTCTCAATCCCCTCCAATTATTTTTTCTATACTTGAGTCAACAATGACAAATTGATGAAATATGAAAAGCATATGAATGCCTCTCTCATGCCTTTTCTAAAATTTTATATTTTATCTTTGTATTAACTCTTATTTATTTTATTTCCCCCCGATATTGGACCCAAAATTTGCTCTTTATACTCTTTTATAGCCTTGATTTTGATGAGACTTTTATCTAATGTATTTGGCATGGTTAATGAACTTATCCACTATTTACTCTAATTGTTTATCTATTTTACATGTTAATTTTGGGTCATACTATGGTCTATAAATAGTTATAGTCATGAGAGACCTCTTGATGACTTATTCAAGATGTACACACTATGTCATCCAATATATCTTTGTGATCTGAATGAGAGTTTCCCCAACTTTTTATTTATCTATTGGTACGATATTTTGTACATATAACACAATCTTTCCTTTTACAGTGGGTTAAAAGAAACTCAGTGGCACCATGATATTAGACATTAATTTATTGTTTCATGCAAAGTATACCTTTATTATTTTTAAGGGGTCCCTTGGAGTAATTTTACTACTCAGAATGGTGCCTATCTCACCTAGAGAGCTCAAAATTTGTATCTTATTGGTTTCCCTTGTATATGTGGATCTTTTAGATATAACATGTTCCTCTTTTCCTCCTTGGGTTTTCTTTCTCATTTAACCTTTTTCTAATTTTTATTATCTTGTTTTTATTTTATTATTTTTCCTTCATTTTGTTTTATTACTCTTTCTCCTCCTCCGCCTCCTCTTCTTTTATTTTATTTTATGCTATTATCACTCCTCTTTTTATTTTCCTCATCTTCCTTCTTTTTCTATTTTTATCCCTTATCTCTTTACTTATCTTCCCCCTATATTATTTTCATTTATTATTCCTCCTTTTAATTATCTTATGTCTATTTTATTTTCCTATCTTACTTCACTTTTCTTTTCTTTTCTTATATTCTTCCTCCTTTATATTATTTTTTTCTTCTTGATTTTTATTATCTTATTCTATTTTTTTCCTTGTTTGCTATTTGCTTTTCCTCTCTCTTTCTAGTTTTGATTTCTCATGTAGTTCATTATGTATTTTTTCCTTTTGTAGTACTTTTTGGTCTTACATTTTAGAAATATCTGGAATGTCTTGTATTTTCCTATTTTCATCTTCTATCTCCATTTCTAATTATTTTTTTGTTTTACTATAGATTCTTCTACTCCTTGAGTGCACAAAGTTATTTTAATTTTCTAAGGTTTAAACCACCATGTCTATTTTTTTTTTGTTTTGTTCTTAGTTATATGTGTTATATTTTCCTAAGCGTCTCTTTATCTTCTAGGGACATGGTTTTTCCATATACTACATATGTAATTCTTATTCTTGATATTTATTTATAGTAAATTTATCTTGTTTGGATTTTTATTGTGTTCTTATTATCACTTCTTGTAATGTTGGATGTAATCCCCCTATTATGATAGCTAGAGTTAATGGATATAGATATGTATAGTCTAGTATTGCTCTTGTTATCATTTATTAACCTTATGCATATGATTTTTTATACATTTTCCCTTGGTTTGGTATACCACCATTATTTATACATATTCATATTAATGTGGCCACATCAATAACCTATTTTTCCATATATTTTCCCTGTTATGCTTTCCATTCTACTTGTTACTCCTATTCTAAAAATCACATCTTTGAGTAAGAGACCAATTTTTATCTAGGTCTTTTCCTTTTGTTAATGTGGATTTCTATTCATTTTTTCCATTTATTATTGTTTACAATGATGAGTTCAATTTAATTATCTCTAAAATCATCTGTAATAATTTTTTTTCAATTATTGTAGTAGATGTCATAGTAAATAATTGTGGTTCTTCATCTATTTGGATTTTTATCTATTGTTGCTTATATATTACCTCCCTTGGTTTAGATTTATTTTCCCTCAAATAGTATGGGTTTTTCCATTCTCAACCATTTCCTCTTACTTAAGTACTAGTCATATGGTGGAATATTTGACTAAAAAGCCATTTGTTTCCTCTTCTTATTTTTGAGTTTGTCGATATGATGTAGGGGTCTCATTTTGTAACCATTTCGATATGCATGGTGTTGGACTTAAAGATAATCATTGGTATGATGTCTCGTATAAGTGAACTGTAATGGGTAATTATGATGTGTAAGGTGTACTTTCTGTAAAAGGTTATGATTTAAAGCCTAATTCATTCATAAATTAAATTATTCTAGTACCTTACCCTAGCTCATATGATGATTATTTCCACTTGTTAATTAGTGACCTCACATGGTAGTGGTAAAAAGGGTGAAATATTTTTTGAAAAGGGTTGTATATAAGTGTTATCAATATCAATTATCAATTTCAATTAATTTAATTATTTTTTGATTATTCCTAGATATATTCTAAATCTTCTAGCTACCATGTTCTTAATCATATTTTCCCACTCTAGGAAATATCCTATTTACCTATCCCTTTGTTGTGTTTTTTATAATTCAATACTTTTTTAATTAAAGAGAATATCTATATATTAATAATACAAGATTATGGTACAATGCTAATCATACAAAAAAGGGTGGAAAAGTCACACCCCATGAGCATAGTCACACCAAGGGATAAAAAACCTCAAGAAATGTACAAAATATGGTCAATAAATGACCACACACAAAAAAAATCACATCAATAATTCAATAGATAAACACAAAAAGAAAGGAATAGAAAGCAATAAAGAGGACAATTAAGTAGTTATAACAAAGATGGATGTCTAGGTAGGTGTTGGAGATAGCGGGTCTTGATGCTTATCACTCTATCCTCCTAGAGTAGGAGGATCCTCATCCATAGGTAAGAGCTCCCAGTCAACATTCTTTTGAGCTTATAATTCATCATCTTGGTGTCTTCATGAGATATTTCCAGAGCCAAGAATAAAAATTTATCTTGGGGGAGGACCTCAACCCCTATTATTTCCATCTTGATTAAAGGGAGAAGGGCCCTAGCCTCTACCATCACCTTCAGATTTAGAGGAGCCAATAAGATCACCATATAATAAGGAAGACCATTGAGGTGGTGATTGATGAAAAGAATGACTCTCGTGTCTATTTTGGAATGCTATTAACATGGACAATGCCCTTTATCTTAGGGAGACAAATGATAACATGGTGGCTTAAGAGGTTCATGACTAATCGTGCATGGACATTCCCCTAGTGGTCAAGAAAATACTTGAGATAGTTTTATTCTAGGAAAAAATTATTAGTCTTGTATTGAATCTAAAGAGTAACATTAAATAGAACAATAATTTTGTTAGTAAAAAACTATGTTCTAGCTATTCATGATTAAATCAAGCATAATTTATAACCATCCATATTTAAAATAAAATGTTAGATCAAATAATATGCCAAAATCTATTGTATTTTTTAAGAATTAGAGCCGAGTCCCCTAAGAGAGACATTTTCCATGTAAATAATTTAGGTCTAAAATGATGAAAGAAGGAATGAATATAGTGCCACACAGCTTGTGCATAAGATCAAAACATAAAAATGTGCTTAAAAGTCTCAGGTTGATGATAAGTTAGGCAGATGGGGTTTGATACCCCCATATGATTGAGCCAGTCACCCATAGGCAAAACCTTATAAAGAAACACCATAAAAATGATATTTTTTAGGATAAATGAAAATAGACCACACTATGTTAATATGCTTAGCCCAAACCCCATGACTAGATGGAGATTCCATTTGAGGTTGAGTATTTTATCTGGAATGTGTTGAGGGGAAAGTAGATTATAACTTAGTTGAGGTGAGTATTGAGTGAAGGTGGGTGGCCGTAGGCTAATTATAATCCTTCCAAAAAATAATAATGGAATCAACTCCTATTTTATGTAAATATTCATCAAGTATAGAACCTTAAATTTATGTTATAGCCTCTGCATCTAAATTATTTAAATAAAGTATGTCCCTAATTTACTACCAAATTTTCCAAGACCAATTCACCTTGAAATAAAGATCACCTATAGTCTTCACACATTTATTGAATAGTCTTAGTCCTTTAACCCAAGGCACTAAGGCAAAGGAAACATTTTAAAATTTAAGCAAGGTGACTACCAAAGAGAGTGGGTATTAATAGAGAGGCCATTCTTCAATCCCTCACCAACCCAAGTATTATGGGGATTAAGCTTATCATATGATCTCCATAGGATTTATAATTTAATATTAACTTGTTATCTTATAGGGTATTTATATCCCACTAAATTAATCATCAGTTCCCTATGATGGTATTGGTGAAGTACATGGCTAAAACTAGTAGGAGAGAGCCATAGAATAAATCATATGCACATTATCTTTTATTTAAGAGATTATCCTGTTATTGCTTGTAGAGTGTGGTATAAATATAATACTTCATGAATATGTTGAACTTATCCTAGGAAACTTTATTTCTCTTTGTAATAATAGAGTCTCAATAGGTGTAATATATCTTCTATGTAATTACTTTTATAGAATATCAAACCCTAGTTTCCTTGATTCCTTGAATGAAGAGAGATATTTGATTTGGGAGTATTACAGTGAGTTATTATACCAATTTTTAATCAATACTTTATTAATATCAATAATTTGGGTGATATGGTCCTAATCTATCAAATTTGTGATTGTATATATGACCACCAATGCTATGCAATATGGTTTATCTAGGTACAAAATGTATTCATGTGCCTTAATTAGTAGTACTTGATGCTTCTCTCTATGATTGTAAAGTAGGGGAATAATATATAGACATCTATACGAATACTCATAATAATATTGTACTTCATCTTATATTCTAGCTTCTAGGTTTGTGTGTTCTCTACATCATTACTGCCCTATTAGTTTTGTGGTGCGGTGACCAATTTTTGATATTTTTTAATGGATATATTGATGAGTCTTTTTTTAATGGGATATAAAAGAAATGAAACTACAAAATGTGCCATATGGATCTAAGAGATCATATTATACATAGTGTTTATTATAATGTGATTACTTAATCTATTATGCTCAAATTACTTGAGGCACCTCCATATTGCCTTCTTTTGTGGTCGGGGTTCCATGCATAGTGTATCTTATGCATTTTGTTTTAGTGTTTCATTATAAAAAACATTATATCAGTTTATATATTTCCTAATTTAACTATTAAGTAGGAGAAAAAAATATCTTTCTATCCTCACTTATCGTTTCTAATTATTCTTAGCTTTCATTTAGTTTTGTCTATCTTTATTACCTTTTTTTATTTTTCTCTTTATTATTTTATTTTCATCTTTATCTTTACATCATCATTTTATTCCATTATTTTATAACATATTTCATATTTCCCACCAAACACCTATTCATGTTTAATTTAGTTATCATTTAGTTCAACTAATCTATGAGTTTCAACCCTGTGTGTAAATAAACATATCTACACTTTTATTTAGGGGAAGAATTTTTACCTACAGTCTACTTCCCCTCTTCACTAGTCTGGTAAATGTTTAATTCTTAATATTACATAAATCCTAATATTTTATTACGTATGTAATTTTTTCCTTAGGGTATTTTCCTTATATCATTTTATAGGATTTTTTCAAAATTGATTTCTCCTAGGGGTGTGTGTGTGTGTGTGTGTATCCTTTTTTATTTTTTGTGTTTTTAAATTTTTTTATAATTTTATATTTTACTTCCATCACCCCTAAGTGCTTTTTTTTTGTGAAAATGGTAACACGATCAAAAAATAAAAATTTAGATGTCTTGTGTAAGATATGTCAATATCTTTGGTCAACTCATTTAGTTAGATTTATAGGTCAATATTACCCCTTACTTAACAACACTTTTCATTAATACATTTCATTATAGTATTATGTTGTGTATATTTTTAAGGGAGATTTGTTCACAAAGCCTTTCCTTATACTTTCTATAAGTGTTTTCAATATTATTTCTCTATAGTCCAAACTTTTTCCAATGATATATGGTCCAACCCATCATATTTTTTTTTTCTTGTGTTTTTTTATTTTCTGTCAAAAAGTAATACATGTCTTGAATTTGTTTTTCCTAATGTGTTAGTCATTATAGGATTTAATTCATATTTTTTATTATTTTTAGTTATAGGTAGATAAAAATATTATTTCACCGTGTTTTTCTAATTTGATGAGTATCTTGTGCAATGAATACTTTTCATTCAACCTAAATGTTACTACTAATTTCAAGTTTGGTAAAATATATTCCATTGGTACTGAATCTTCCAATCCATACACTACTTAAAATTATAAATATTTTACCATAAATTTATATATTGTGTGGTAAGCCTAAACTACGATAGGTATATTTGTATCCAAAATATAAATCTCCATGTTGCATACTTTAGTTAATAATTTTTCCAACACCTTGTCAAATTCTTCTAATATTTGATTCTCTTATGGATTATATGGAGTAATTTGATTATGTTGTATCAGGAAATGTTTAAGTAAATTTTATATCATGTTATTTATGAAATGTTTGCCTTGATCACTTGTTATACTAATTGGTCATAAAAATCACATAATAATAATTTATAAATACTTCATGGTAGTTTTTCCTATACAAGCTTTTGTAGGAGCTAAATCAACCTATTAGGTTAGGTACTTGATGCCCATGATTATAAATTTTACACTGCTTCTCTATGATATCGATTTGATATGTCCAATAAACTCAATAGCCAATTTTTTGAATGGGGATAATTATAGGACTATCCACAATCACATATCATCTCATGAGGTGGGTTTTCATACCCTTTAGCATATTTCATAGTGTTGAGCATACTTATTGAGATCTTTAAACATTGTCAACCACAAAAACTAGCTAGTAATATGTTTTAGTATTAACATGTCATGGATTACATCCTCTTACTATGACATCACACACCTTTTTTATAATTATTTATTGTTCATGCAGTAGTGATACTCTTAATAGAACCTAATTCCTTCCATTTCTGTGTAAGGATGCATCAATAAGTGTGAATGGTAAGGCTTGTATCATCAATATTTTACATTTTAATTTACCATATCCATTGGTAAACTTGATTATGGATAGGAATTTTACAATATTGACCTTGTATTTTTGGATTTCCTTAATACAAATAATATGAGATCGAGGGAATGCATCATTGATTGGGCCCACATGTTATCCTATAGTAATCCTTGGTAAGTAAGCCAAGCCATTGCTAATTCTCCTAGGTTTCACTTTAAACTTAAAATAAGATTATTGAAAAATTATCAACCTATGGTATATTATTCCTTGTATGATAAGTATATCTATCATATATTTTAGTGGTTCATGATAAGTAAAGAATATAAATGGTGTGTCTAGTAGATAGTGTCTAAATTTTCATATTACGTATACCATTGGTAATGATTCTCTTTCTGTAGTTGAATTATTAATTTATAACTTTGATAAAATTTTATTGAAAATAAAATGGAATGGTCAATTTTACTTTGTGGTTTTGATAATACTACTCTTATGACTATACTTGAGACACCAACATGGATGTGAAATGGTACCTTCTAAATTAGAAAATCTAGTATTTGTATATTGGTGTATTGGATATATTATTATTTAGTTTTTAAAAAAATTATTGGCATTTTAATGTCCACTATATAGGTTAGTTATTCCTTTTTATACTAACTCTTCAATGGAAACACTAATTTTAACATAATTCCTTATGAATATATGGTGGTAGTCCATATAACCTAGTATTTTTCTCGCCCCTTTTTGTATTTTAATAGGTGGTATACTTACAATTATTATAATTTTAATTGGGTTTACCATAATTAACTCTTTACAAATAATATGTCATAATAGTGATCCAAATAGAGTAACAAACATACATTTCTTTAAGTTTAATGAGATGTTTAGATATTTATACCATTAAAACATTAACCTTAATATATGGATAAAATCTTCTAAGTACACATATAAAAATTATTGAATAAAATCCATAAATATGATTAGCATGATTAGGCTGAATATAGATAGTGCATTCTTTAACCCAAATGGCATCACCATATACATGAACAACCCCCATTCCATCCAAATATATCCTTACTATACCTACCATCCTTATGAATTAAATCCTAGATAATCCTAATTTTTTCACCCCAAACATCCTTATAATCCATTCACTCCTTGTTGTCATACCCTTTATCCTTCCTACTTTTGAAGTTGACAAGGAAGTGAAGAAAACATTAAAACATGTTTTAGAATAATATTGGTATATTCAAACTTCTTAAAATCATAATGTCATTATGAAATGAAGATAAGTGGGTACATGGTGATTACATGACATATTCCTTGGAGAAAAGATGTAGACTATCCTATCTTGAAATATCCCATCCTGAATACATCTTCTATTCCATCCTCAATATCTTAAACCCTCATCCACTATCACCTTAGTTGATGATTCTATTACTATTTTTCCTTGTTTTCGAATCCTTTTCCTTGGTAAAAAATCCAAAATCAAAAAATCAAAGAAAAAAAATTGAAAAAGAAAACATTAGAGAATAAAAAATACAAAAGCAATATAAACCTCCCCAAAAATGTCAAAACATCCAAAAATTTGATTTTGTCTTGTCATTAATCTTGTTAAATTACTTGGTCAACTTTTAAAAAATCATTAAATATTTATTAGGATATATAGTTCACACATCAAAGCCTACAGCTTTCTTGGGATATATCATTCCAAAATCTAACCCTCTCGCATATATAGTTGCTTGGGTAAAATTAAATATTGAATCATTATCAAGATGTATCACTCACCATCCTATCATTATCATCCATCACTAAATATTAGTAGTTTTAATTAATAAAGGACAAATCATAACTTATTTTTGTGTGTTTTTATTATTTTATTATTACTACTTGCTTGTTGTTCAATATTTGTGTGTTTTATTTATTTTTGTGTCTATGTTATTCCTATTAAATTTTGAAACAAAGTTCTTTTGGGGATTAGTGTTTACATTTCATAAATTAGTTATCTAGGTATTTACCATGTGGTAATTAATATTTATTGTTGTGTAATTATAATTAGTTATTGTATGGTTAATATAGTTTTTATTTGTTATGTATATAGGTTAGTGGTTAATTTTTTATATCCATGACTATTACCAAGTTATTTATTATTTTGGATTCCTATTTAATAGGAAGTTGTTTGCTATTACAATGGATATATAATAGCCAATGCACTATTATAATGTAGTGTTAGAGAATAATGTGTGATTTATATGTGTTAAAATTATGTAAATATGGGTTAAACTCATTATCTGATATTAGAGAAGTTATGGAATCCTAAGGATTGTTAGGAGATATCAATATGATCCATGTTATCCATATGATTGAGAAAGAATAAAGTTTTAAATAGAATATAATTTAGAATATAGTAATTTATTATATGGGTGGGGATTAGCTATTAGATACATAAGAGTATGGTTGTTTAAAAGAACCTTATTCATTCCTCTCAGTTCGTGCATCGTATGATTGAACAAAGTATTGCCAAAAGTTATAAATATAATTTTAGATTTGTGCCTTCTCTTGTGGAAGGATTCAAAGCATTTATCATGAATATTTGACCTATTATTTATCTCTATAATCATTTACTGATGATCCTTACATTTTTTGTGCATCTTACATCACATTCAAAGTGACATCAATACAGAGTGCATAATTTGTTTGGTTTTAACCCTGATACAGTCTAGTACATGTTTCATCTAGTGTTTGAGTCTTGTTATTTATATACTTGTGGACCATAAAGTGTGTCATCTTGGTAGATTTGAATATTCTATGTGTCACTCACCTAATCTCATCCAAGTGTATATCTAGTGGTTACTTATCCATTTCATTTTGAAGGTTGAGTGAGATCTATACAATCTTTGGATGCCACTAAGAGAATAAAAAATAGAATAACTAACAATATGGATCTTATTACCATAGATTTAATCTTATGTATTGGAAAATACCAAAGTTGGAATCAATTTTTTCTAGAAAATATAGCTTGGCTTTACATTAATCTCAAATCCTCATCCACATCAAAACCCTCCATGACTTGTGTTCAAGTTTCAAACTTGGTATCAGTAGACTTGAAGCTCAACGTGTTTTATGTTATGTTTTTATTTAGGTCAAATTTATTAGTTATAGTTTATTGATATGTTTATATTATGATTGTCTATGTCATGAAGTTGAAAATGCAATGAAGTGTCAATTAGTTATAGTCGAGTCATATTTTGGTTCAAACAATAGTAAAAATTGTCTTTATAAGTGTTTTTATTAGTTCAAAACATATCCTTTCTAGATCAATTTATCTTTAAATGGTTTGTAAGAAATATCATTGAGTCCAAAATTAGTGTCAATATTATGTTGTGTATGTGAAAAGAGTCAAATAAATTGTTTATAAATAATGTAATTTCAAGAGAACCCGATGTCCTAAAAATGTATTATCAAAATTGTAGGGGAGGTTTATTATTTTGAGCCTCAAATCCAAATTGATTGAGTAAGAAATGTGACAAAGGAGGTCAGAGGCAATGGACAAAGGAGACATTTTAGTAACCTCTCATTAGTCATTAATGATGGGGTTACACTTCTGGGATGGTGACTTTAAAATAAAATTGGTGTCATGTGCAAAAAAGAAATAGATGTATTAAATTCTTATTCACTTGTATATGTGATTTATTCCTATGTGATCCCTTGATGTAAAAATATATTAGAATATTGATTAATAATTACTGTAGCACTGATGGATTTGTAAATGGTTAGTAGTGATCTAGAAAAATAAATGAAGTGAATAGGTTCATGGGTCCCTATTCATGTCCAATTTTATGGTAAACTTATTGAAAACTATGGAAGTTTAATGAGGAGTGACTTTCATTTTGGATCAAGATCATGAGTTTAGCTATATTGGAGACACATTGTAGTTTGATAATGAGATGTGTTCTACCATGTTAAAACTAGGGGCAAAATATTAGGGAATAATATTTACATTGGGTAAATTAGTTGTCATGTTATTTATCATGTGGTAAAAAATATTTACTATTGTGTAATAATAATTAGTTATCATATGGTTAATACATCTATTATTTGTTACATTTATAGGATAGTGATTAGTTTTTTATAACTATGACTATTACCAATATTTTTATTATTATTATGGCTTCTTATTTAATATGAAGTTGGTTTGGTATTCTAATGGCTATCTAATATCTAATGTATTGTTCAAATGAAGTAATAGAGAATAGAGTGTGACTTTTATGTGTTAAAAATCTACAAATATGGGATAAATTCATTAATGTCATCATGGTTTCCCATATCATGGTGCATCCATTCATATGTTATATCAAACAATAGGTTTATCAAATAGTTGTAAATCCATGTAAGACTAGCATCATGTACATAAAATCATCAACATTCATTTATAAATATATATCTATAAATAATAATTCATTTATGATATTTATAATTAAAATTTACTCTAACTAATATCCATTCTCACTAACCAAATATGCATCATGAATAATATAAAATGTGTGTTAATCCATCCATCACATCTCATAGACATATACATTAACATATAAAATCTATTATATCTATAAAAATGAATCTTTATCACATCATTGATAAACACAATCAATTAACTCCTTTATTTATACTTTCCTATACAATAAATCAATAAAATCCAATTCATCAAGATATATCAATCTCACATCAAATATATTTACTTTTTCAGGATGTATCCTTACCAAATCCAATAGCTTTCTAAGGATATATCATTGTTTGGGCCACATTAAAGCTCACATTTTTATCAAGATGTATCCTTCTTAATCCAACCCCCTCACATATATCATACTTGGATCAAATACACACAAATAAAAGAATGTTAGTCTTAGATCAAATGCATTAATCTCATTCATCCATAACATCCACCAAACCATCTATATCCATGATCATCATACTATCACATGAGACCCAACCCCTCTATGTTCTCACTCCCACCCCTCCATTTTCATATTAATTATTCCAAACTAAATCATCTCATTTATAGATCACATATGTATATTTCATTCCCACATGCCATCCCAATGGGGAATCATATTCAACAATCATTCCTATGCATCCCTAGTCATCCCTAACCATGATGTTACTATGGGCATCATAACGCACTTGTGTTCCTTGTAACGTTTATTTATTAATTTAAAAAATCAGGTATTTTGGTCAAAACTCCCTTTTAAAATAGGGACAAATGTAGACACCTAAAATTTTCCACTTTAGTGTCATCACAAATCCATTATATCTAGCATTCATATTTCATCACTTATTATAACTAGACCATTCATTGTCAAAAATGTAGATTGATATTATTCTAATTATGACATGACCCCCATCTAGTCATATCAACATTATAGTTTGATTAATTAACTAATTAGTCTAATTAGTTATTTAATTAGTCAATAATTAATCCATGCACACATAGTTCCAAATAAATAAACAAATATTAAAATAAAGATAAAATTCATCATCACACAT